>APFE030044043.1:271762-314833 GCA_000404065.3 Pinus taeda | reverse complement strand
CCGTAGCTTCCACTGATACATTCAACAATACTGAATCTGAGACACACAATCATATTATGCTCTTTTCCTTCCGATCCAGCTTCTTCCATTCTTCATCAGACACTCCTGTTGGTTTAGTACCCGGATCTACCACGATCCACTGATCTTTATCCACCAACAGATCCTCCATCTTGAGTTTCCACAACTCAAAACTTTGACCATTAAATTTCTCGATCTCTATATTTCCATTGCTCGCCATCTTCTTTCACCACCAAAATCAATCTTGTAGATCTCCCACTGAATAGGGTCTACCATAGGCTCGAGCGAAACCCCTCAACAACAAAGGTGTCCCCTTGAAGCTGAAACAACTCTGATACCAAATGTAGGTTTTAACCCTGTACAGAAATTACTTGCATACGAATCCTAAAACACAGAAAATAAACAGTGCGAGAGCATAACACATAAAACACATATACACAGATATTTTCCCCTGGATCCCAAAACCGAGACTACCAGCCTGATTTTTCATTATTTTCCTTTCAATGTTACAATACATATTTATACATGCTGAAACGTCCAATACCATGGACCGAAAACATTGCGTCCAAAACCATGGACTGAAAACCATCGCGTCCAAAAACATCTGTGAAAATCATTCACAAAACCATAGGTAGGTTCGCCCAACCTAACATAGGGTCCAAAACCAAAATTTTCTGGGGTGCTGCCCCTGACCCCATACAGTGGGGTTACTTGCACCCCTCAAACCCCTTGTGACTCCCCCCACTATGCAATCAGCGCAACGAAGGGGGGGCTCGCCCCCCTTCCAACCCCCTGGTTAACTACGTGGGCTAGTCATGGAAAGAATTTAACACAACCCGACAAAAGGCCCAATTTTGTATAAAGAATGTAAAGTCTCCGCATTTTGTGGTCATAGAGTGCGAAGATGTAAACATTCAAAAAGTGTTTCCGCCCTTAGTTTAGATAGCTTGTGTCGGCTTGATGAGATCCGCCCTTGGTCCACGAGCCATGGGAATGTATAAAAGGGAAGTCTTAGAAGAGTCTAAGGCAGTTTTTGGTAGAGTTCTAAGTAATTTTTTGGGTCTGTGAGAGATAAGAGCTGAGAGTCTTAGCGTAGGAAGAGGCTCTATAGCTGAGTGCATAGAGGCCTAGGGTAGAAGTCTGCAGCTGAGTGCGCAGACCCCTGCAACTATGTGCGTAGGGAAGTTAGAGTTAGTACTAGAGACCTGAACCATCAATACAGAGAATTATTTTGGAGATATATGTGTATGAGTTATTTTACTTCTGTTATGAATGTTTGCGATTATGTGGTGTTGAATATTGGGTTTATGATTTATTGCTATATTGATGCGCGAATCTATGTATTTTACTTTGTCATATGAACGCAAGTAAGAATATATGTTTACACGAAGATAATCATAATGTATGTTGAAGTTAACCAATACTTAAGCTAATCAGGTCGACATAGAAGTAAGGATAATTACAGAGGCGCGTAAGCATCTGAATTGACTATTTAGGGTCCACGAAGGACGATCGGAGACTTTCATAGAGGCTTCAAGGATGAATAAGAGAGTACATTGATAAGCCCTAAAGGGCTTATAGGTTTGCGTGAAGGGTTAGGGTTAAAAACAACATCACAACTATCTCAAGGTGTAGAAACTTGGTTCTTGCATCCGCCCATACTGCTTCGGGTGAGACTTCAGTCCGTGCTCCACGGATGGATGCCGAAAGGGCCAGTAGAGTATGGATTTGCTTGGCTAATTAACGCTGAACCTGGGTAATGGCCCATCAAGCCAACATCCAGCAATCCTTATCTATATAATGTGAGGAAAACCCTCGTTCATATTTAGTTATACAAAATATTTTACCATAGTTGGTCTAGTTTATTTGCATAAATTAAGAAATTTAATTATCAATCCAGTAGTTCGTAAACATGTGTGATGTCATACACTATATGTGTAGGCTAACAATTTCCTATCTTGTAAAATGTTATCTATCATTAAACTATTTCAATGCAAAGAAATATGGGTGGGAAATACATTTGATTTAAAAATTAATATCGATAAAGAAGTGGATGTAGAGAAATGAAGATTCCTTGTCTTTCTTAGATGCAAAAAGAAAAATATAAATTATTGTCGTGTTAAACAATTAACTTGACCTAAAAGTATGAGATAATCCTGCAGGGTAATATATGCTTGTTCATCAATGCGTATGCATAAAGTCATTAGTAATCATAGATCCTCAAATATAGGGGTTGCATAAATCAAATTAATTGGTCCCCCTAATATTATGAGCACCGCATTGATGTGCATTCTATAAAGGTGGTCGGGTTATGGATATTGTAGTCCCCAACTAGACTTGCTCTATATATCCTCTTAAGTGTTCATCATTGCTAAAGGTTTAAATTAGTAAAGTAACTTGCAGAAAAGGAACTAATCTTCTTCTATATAGGCTACAAAATCTTACACAATAATAAAATTAGGGTGTGGGAATCTATGCCTTGAGAGAGGCCCACACAACAATGCTCTTTTCACTTATGTAGATTGTTGACAGAAGAAGAAATTTTAACAACACATGCTTGAAATGAAAACTACTATAAATAAAAGAAAAGAACACAAGTAACTCAAGTCTAATTGGTTGATCAATTATTGATAAGGGCCTCTACTAATAAAAAAATCAGTTGTAGTGTCTTTATCCTACTCTCTTAGGTGGCTTAAATACTTGCAACAATACTCTGTTGATTCCTTAATCATTACTCAAATCAAGAAAAATTATACTTAGTGTAAAAAACAAATAACATTTCTAATAAATGGAAACTAAGTTTGTTCATGGACACTACAAAAGTTAAGGTATAATTTAAAGGAAACTAAAACTACAAATAAACAATGAACGCTTTGTACATGTATGACATAAAGTAACAAAAGGAAGGTACAAAAATATGAGCAAAAAAGCTAATGAGGAAAATTAATAATGAGCACATATCAAAAAATTAAAAGGAAATTAAAGAGAGTACATATCGGAAAATGAAAGACAACAAACCAAATATGCACATAAGGGAAAATGATGCACATGCCAAGGAATTGGGGGCCCACCAAGTCTCAACTTGTACACTAAGAAGATTATTTGTTGTAGAAACTCAAATACTCTACATATATGAATGAAAATCAGGCAAATATAGTGTATTTTAATTAAAAGTTCAACTATATATAAGAATCTCTTACTAGTTCTTCATGCCTTCACATCTAGAGTATTTATGCAAGACAAATTAAAACAAAATTTATTAAAATTCTTCACCCAACCAACTGATCTCTATTTTTATCATTCATCTAGATAATATTTGATCTTTGATGTGGCAAAAATCATGCAAAATCGCAAGCTAATGAAATATGGACGAATTTTCTTCTTGTGACAATGTATTTTTCTCCTAAGTAGTCACATTGACCAAATCATAGCGATGGCTTTTTCACAAATCCAAGATGACATGGTCCATCTAGGGAGACAAAGGAACAAACCGATGTCTTCATTTTCTCCTCGCATGCCTGCATATATCTCAAGGAAGGAGAAATTACTAGAATGCTTATTTTCCTGCAATATCCAATGAAGAGAATTTAACAATGCATAAAAATGACCAAAATTAAAAAAGTAAAGAAAATGACAAAAATACCTTTTGAGTGGTTTTATTGGTCAATATAAAGACAAAATGTGATAAAAGTGGTGAGTTATAGGCTTATTTTGGACGGAAGAAGGTTTATTATGATGGTTTTTTTTACTTAAAACGAGGACCAACAACCATGGTTTTGAATTAAGTCATTTTAAAAGTATTATTAATATCTATAAAATATCCCAAATAACTACTAATTTCTCTCAATATTTTTTCATACTATAACTCCGAAGGCAAACTTGGAAGTTTAATCTAGGTCAACTATTGTGAAATTGGCTCCTTTTATGAAGCAAAACAAGATAACGATCATTTCAAATAAAGATAAACCTCGTGACCACCTATTTTTTACAAAGGTTAGCATCCTCCATTGGTATGAATGAGAAAGCTAGCCACCCATGAACTAAGAAAATGAAAATTTGGGGTATCCTATCATTGGGTTCCACCCACATTCCAACCACTTCCCTAAATATATTTTTGAACATTTCCTACCCCCACAAAAGTGTTTTGCATTTGATATCTAGTACTTGCTCTAGACATTTTTATTATCCCAACACTAGGTTTGCTCCCCTCTCCCATAGTGTAATATACCTTCCCCCTTTTTCACCAAGGTATAGTTCATGGTTCTTGACTTTTAAATTTCCATTGAGCTACATAATCTTTATCAATGCCCCTAAATCCATACTTTGCTACACAAAGCCCTCTCTAAAACTAGGACCATCCTTAATTTCTTGCAATATAGGGTTTTCCACTGTGTTACCAATTTGTGTTGACCTAGCCTCTAAGAACTGTAAATTGCCAAAGTATGAAGAGTTACCAAAGTCTCCAGTAAGGCCATATTCAAATCAAGTAATGGGAGAGGTAATGTATCATGAACCAAATTACCTTTAAGTTCCTTGAAGCATGTTCCCAAGACTTTTTCTTCTAATACAAATTTTAATATTGTATTGGTTAGGGATTTGAGGATTTCAAAACCTTCAGAGGGCACAAATGCCACTCAACCATTTCACTTCATTCTCATCAACCTTAGTATGACCTTTATGCGCAGATCAAAAAATCTTTGGAAGACTTCATTTTTTCTCATGCACTACTAGCATAGTCTTTTGGGAATTCATGAAGAGTTCCTCTACTTTGTCAAACGTTATGCAACAATCATTCGATTTTCCAAAATAATTAAAAAGTTGTTCCTCCCCTTTTATTTTTATTTAGTGCACATTAAAAGACTTTTTATTGTTTTCTTTCAAAGAAAAGTAGCATTGCGTTATTATTTCTTATGGATCATTATTTTGTTGGAACACCTTTGTGGTTTTGTCTTCATGTGTTGAGGGGTATAGATTGAGTAGTCAACCCATCTCTTTTATCTTGTGTGAATAAGAATCCCATGCCTTTCCATGCAATTTTGGGATTTTGAAATTATGTCATGGTGCCATTTAGAGGTTTCTTTTGCCACAATGTTGCTTAAATTTTTCAATCCTAAGCGTTAAAGATAAATGCGTATGGAAGTTAGCTTGTTGAAATATTTTAAAGAATTTTCCAATGTCTGACTTAAGGGGAAACTAATAGAGTAACAATTGAGGTATATAGTTAGCATGAACACTTGTTCTAGATTTTAGAGTATTCATAGAATTTGGGATAGGTTTCTTGTGACAAAATTTAATAATCGAAGTTGTTGAGAAAAAATGACTCCTCAAACTCAGTTGAGTTCAATTTATATGCTTGGGTAGAAGCCTAACATGCCCTTACTTTACTTATGAACTTAGAATGTATCACACTCAACTCATCACACTGATTTTATATCACACTTTACACCCTAATGTAAATTTAAAATCATTTTTATTTTTTTATTTTTTTAATTAATTTTTTATTTTTTGTTATTATTATTATTTATTTATTTATTTATTTTTTTATGTATTACATGATATTATGCTAGATTGGGGTTCAAATTATGGACTCAAGCAATGTTAATTGACACAATACTTGGTTATCTATCCTCTATTTTGCTAACACTATTGTGATACAACTCTCTAGTAATTCATTTTTGAGTCCCATTTCATGCAAATTAGAAAATGGGATGCATGATGGTCCTTAATTGTCCTTTATTGCTATCTACCCTACATCTTTACATGTCATTTTTTTCTCATTCTTTAGTATTTTGTGCCTATTTAATGTCACATCCTATGTATATGTGCATCCATTTTTGTGTTTTTCATTTGCTTAGTGCCTTGTTTGAGTTTATTCTCATTTATTTTGAGTCCACATAATGTATCACTTATTTTCCTATTTTCATCTTATTTTCCTTTTGCATATGTATAGCATTTAAGTTTGCATCAATGTTGCATCAATTTACCATCCACATTACATCCTTTTTAACTCCTTTTCTTATCAAGTGTAGTGGTCATGGGTTCGAGTTTAGGGTACAAGGGTCCAGAGTTAAGGACAAGGGTCTAGAACACATGTACAAATTAGCTAATTTGTTACGAAAATGAAGAAACTAAAACATGTATATAAGATACATTTTTTGCAGAGGTGATTAATGGCAGTATAATCCCTGATACATATTTATGAAGGAATGAAATGAAATAAAAAATTTAAACCAAAAACACAAAGATACAACAAAATTGAATTTTATTTAATAAATAACAAATGTTGAAAATTATTTAAATGCAAAATGAAAACAAACTAGCTCGAATGGTAGTAGCTTACCTTTGAGAAGAGATGTGACGACTATATGTCTTCTAAATTATGATACAATGAGGTTTTGTGGCCTTTTTATCATGAAGAAATAATGAAAAATGCTAAACATCCAAAAACCTAACCCTACGAGATGAAGTGCCAAAAGCTTATAGGCCCCGATAGGGCTAGTTGGAACATTAACATCCCGAGGTGGTAAATTTGGCATACGATATTCTTTCAATGTACATGGTAGCCCATTAGAAATCTCTATTCGAGGAAAAAAAATTTCCTGCAAACGTAAGTTTCTCATGTTTGTCCATTTCCCCCAAAAAACGTCATTTAAGGCCAGTTCAAGACCCGAAAAATTGCCAAAAATAGAAAATTGTTGAAATAGGAAACACTGAAAAATAAGAAACTGATAGGAAACAATGTCGGTGGTCTAAGTGGAATAGGCAGGTGGCCGCCAATATCCACTTGGATCAGTCCTCCCCCCTTAGGAAGAAATTGTCTCCATTGTGTTGAGTGGCTCTATAAGATGGGTGAACTTATGTTGAACTTCTTCCTTGGTGAGTCACCTTTCTTGGTGCAGGAGATGGACGGATTTGACAACCTGATATAGCCATACCTTGTATTGGAAAGTGTTCCTAATATGTGTGTCCATAATTTGATAAGTTGTGGCCTGTTCAATGCAATATAGGTTGAGCTTTGTTGGTGTCAGTTGCTTGACAATGTTTGATGTGTCCAAAAATGGTGGAAAGTATGGCCGAAGGTAGTCTAGATTGAATATTGGTGAAGGTCAAGGAATGGGGGGATACTTAGATTGAAAGCATTGTCAACCATAACCTTGGTGATGGTGTAAGTCCCATATCGAAGTGGTTGAAGCTTTCGATGGGCTCTTGCAAGGCGTTTCTTCTGCAAATGCAACCAAACTTTATCACCCTGAAACTTATGTGGCGCTCGATGTTGATCATGACGTTTGTACTTAGTATTAGATTTATCCAAGATATCATGAACCTCTTGGAGGATGTGTTGAATGCGTTCAATAAACTTAATGGATTTATCAACTTTGGATTGAAGATGTGCATATTATGCATGTGTGGTTGCAAGAGGATTTATAACATCAATGAGACACAATGGATGAAATCCAAGGCCCACCTGAAAGGGGTTGTGGCCAGTTATGCTATGGAGAGATATGTTGTAACTATGTTGAACATGGGGAAGACTATCATCCCATGTCCATTGATGCTTTGATTTGTACATGTGTAGTATGTGCACATCCATCTTGTTGACGACCTTTATCTGGCCATCAGTCTGGGAGTAAAGGAAGTCGACTTGGTGAGCTTGGTATCTGAAAATGGCTAGAGGCTGGACCAAAATGTGCTTAGGAATCTACTATCCTAATCTGATATGATGGTTTGCGGGATCCCAAAATGCACCCACACTTGTTCAAATTCTTGTAGGCAACCAATATAGCCATCTTAGAAAATATATCAATGACCACAAACACACGTCATTACCATGCTTGGTAGAAGGAAGTCAAGAAATATAATTCACGAAGATGGATTCCCAAGGCCAACTAGGAGTAGGCAAAGGGGTGTATAAGCCTTACTTCTTAATGTTTTTCTTGGCGATGATGCGAGAAATGTAGGAACTGATATATTTGAAAACATCTTGTAAGAGTTTTGACCAATAAAAACATTTTTGTATCACTGCCACTGTCTTCTCCATGCAAAATTTCGCTACTACCTGAATTTAATGTGCCTCCAAAATCAGCTTGGAACACTCACTTGAAGAAAGACAAAGGTGTCCTAGGTAGCACAATTGTGCATCCTAGAGGTGGAAGTTTAGAAATTTCTTGCCTTCCATCAACATCTGGTATGCGGTGGTGAATTCTAGAGCATTTTGTATAGTTGTATGCATATAGAAGTATCATTCCCACAAGAGTTGAGAACACTGGTCAGTGCCACAACCGGGGGTCTGATGAGGCAATATGCAATGCGATTAGTTCTACCCTTCTTGTATTTAATGTTCAAATGGAATTGTTGTATATATGTTGACCATTTTTATGGTGATCATTCTATAAATTTCCTTGTGTCGACATAAATTGAATAGGTCGGTGGTTTGTGTGGATGATCATCTCCTTCCCCAAAATGTAATGTTTCCATTACCGGTAGGCCTGCACGATGGAATACATCTCCTTATCATAGGTGAGTTATTTCTAAATAGTATAAGACTGTGTCTCACTATGATATTCCATTGGATTCCTTTCTTGAGTGAGGACTACACCAATAACATAGTCAGAGGCATCTGTCTCATTCTCTAATGGTTGTTGTAGGTCTGGTAATGCGAGGAATGGTGGAAAACAAAGGCGGTGTTTCATTTAAATGATTTCCTGCTATTGTGACCCGCAATTTTTTTTTTTGCGTTCACTTCACCCTTGATAACTTGACCTGAGGGCCAAGTGATATGATATAATCCCAATATGAATCTAAGGTAGAAATTAACAAGGTCTAAGAAGCTACAAAGCTCTATGAGAATCGTCGGGGCTGACCAATCCTAAATAATTTGGATCTTAGCTCGATCCACATGCACACCTTGCTCATCAATAATGTAACCCAGATATTAGACCTTGCCCATGTCAAAGGAGCATTTTCCCAAGTTCTCACATAGCTTGTGTTGTTGTAGAGTATCTAAGGCCCGCTGAATATGTTGCAAGTACTCTTCCCAACTTTTGTTGAAGATGAGGATATCATCATGGTATACAAACACGAATGAGTTGGTGAAATGCCACAATATGTCATCCATCAAAGTCATGAAAGTGTCGAGGGAATTTTCAAACTGAAGACCATGACCAACCACTTGAAAAGACCCTCCTTGGACTTGAAAGTAGTCTTCCACACATCTGTGGGTTCTATTGGAACTTGGTGATAGCTAGACTTCAAATTAATCTTGCTGAAGTATTTGGCTCCATTGGGTTGATGAAGAATGTCATCAATCTGCAGAATCATAAACATGTTCCTGACTGTAATATTGTGCAGGGCTCTTTAATCAATATAGAGCCTCCAAGTGGCATCCTTCTTCTACATGAGTATAATTAGGCTCCCATAGGGTGAGAAACTTGGTTAGATGTTCCCTTTTGTAGCATCTCCTAGATATGCCGCTTAATTTTATCAATTTCTAAAAGGGAGCAGTGATAGATTAGCCCATTAGGTAGAGGTGCGACAAGGATTAAATCGATGGAATGCTTGACCTTACAGTGCAAAGGTACTCCTATGGGTGAGGATAAAATGTCTTTGTAATCTTCCATGACTTTATCCATTTGATTTTTCCATCTAGAGGATGCCTATGTGGAGGCCATGGATGTGGCTGCGATCTTCCCCTTACTTTGAGAGTGAATAAGGAAGAAGACAAATTTCCCATTCTGGCAGATGATTTTACTACATTTCTTAGTAGAGATTAGAGAAATAGTAGTAGGTGGGGCTACCTCTTGTATCTTTTACAATTTTCTACCTAAAGTAATAATAATGGTACGAGGTATGGACTCATACATAGCATGGTTCTTCCACAATTACAGTTGGCCCAAAAAAAATCACAAACTCCAAGGGGAGCAACATCACACAATACCTCGTTTGTGAATTGATGCCATAGGGCATGCGACACTATTGGCTGATGCGAAGATATCACCCTTGGTGGATCCACTCGATGGTGTATGGCTATGGTGTGGCTTTATTGGCAAGCCCAACCGCTTAAGGAACTCTACTAAGATGAGGTTCTTTTAACTCCCACTATCAACAATGAATGCAACGAAGCCCCCTTTACCCATATTTCTGAGTGGAAGAGACACTCACCTTCCTTCGAATCTTCGGGCTCCTTGCACTGGATCTTGGTGGTAACAACGGTGGCACTAGGTTCTGCATCAATTATTTGTTTTTGGTTGTCAAGGTCTGCTTCAGATTCAGATCCTACATATGACTATGAAGGTTTCATCTCAGCCACTAATGACTACTTTGTGTGACACTAATTTGTTTTATGAGTGGGGCTCTTGTGAAAATCACACCACTTTAAAGTGTCCTTCATCTTCCCATTGCTATTCATTGCTTGCGGATTTTTTGGGTTGTCTCAGGTTATTATAACTTGCCTCTATCCTTTGTTCTTTGGTTTTGGGGTGCCCTTACCCTACTTTAAATTCATAGAACCAAAGTCTAGCTTCTTATGCTTAAATTCTTACTCCATTTGGGTAGCATATCGCTATGTTCCACCAAGTGAGGAGATATCTAGGAAATCCATCTCCATTTGGATGTATTTGTGTATACATCCATGATACTTAAGCACTAGATGGTGCTCAAAGTCCTTGACACCCAACTTCTTTCTCAAAGTATGAAAGGTATTCATGAACTTTAGCACATCTTGGTCCCTTTCCTACCGTAGTGTGGTCCATTTTATATACTTGTCTTCATAGCTTCTGACAAGATAATACTATTCCTTAATAACATGCTTAAAATAAATCCCATAGGTTGTGACTAAAAATAGTGTAGAATCCTTTGTGGCCCTTTTATCAAAGTAAGTTTCCCGCCAGTGCTTGACGTGGGGGGTGGATTCAAGCTGTGTAAAAGTAATCTTCTCTCTATCGAAAAAATCATGGACCGAAAAATATCCTTCCATAAGAATTAACCATTTATCTAAAACATTTGCATCTATTTGGCCTTCGAATATAGGAATGTCAAAGTTAACTTGCACCTTAAAGGGGGCAGAGTTTCCGAAATGACTGTTGGATGAAGATGTGTCGCCTATTGGTAACCGCTGAAGGATATGGGAAAATTTATCCATCATTTCATTCCTCTATCGCTCGAGGGATTATTCGAGCAATAATTTGATAATATCTCCTACTCCCTTATATTTATTTTTTTCCACCATGGGAGGCCATTGGGATTAGAGAGGATGGTCTTGCAAGGGTTCAAGTAGTTTGAGTCCCAAATCCTTATACCTTGACCTTGTTGGGGACATTCAGAAAAAAAAATAGAGAAAGAGCAAATCACTTTGATATCGCTGATCTAGATTTATGAAGGAACGAAATGAAATGTAGATTTAAACCAAAAACACAGAGATAGAATGAAACTGAGCTTGAATTAATAAATAGAAAATTATGAAAACTATTTACATGCAGAATGAAAAGAAACTAGCTTGAATGGTAGAAGCTTATCTCTAAGAAGAGATGTAATGGCCACATGCCTTTTGAACTGTGTTACAATGAGGCTATATGGCGTTTTTATCATGAAGAAACAATAAGAAACCCTAAACATCCAAAAATCTAAACCTAGGAGATGAAGCTCCAAAAGCTTATGGGCCTTGATGGGGCTAGTTGAAATATCAACTTCCTAGGGTTGTAATTTTGCATATAATCTTTGTTTGGTGCACATAATAGCCCATGAGAAAGTATATTTGAGGACAACAACTTTCGACTGCAAATGTTAATCTTTGTCTCACATTTTTGCATTTCCCCAAAAAACGTTGTTTAGGGCCTCAAAAGGATTTGGAAGTTTAGGACCCGAAAAACTACCAAAAATAAAAAACCGTTGAAATAGGAAATTGTGCTGAAAAATAGGAAACTGATAGGAAACAATGTTGGCGGTCAAAGTGGAATAGACAGGTGACCACTAATATCCACCTGGATCAATCCCAATCCCTTGTAACACAACTAAATTTTTAGAGTATGTCACAATCATTCATTGGTTGACTTGATTTTTACGCCATAAGGCATTTCCATTTGAAATGAATTACCCTAACAGACACCGTGTCCTATTGTCGACCGTGGATGTGTGGTGTTAGACGATGGAACAAAGTTTGATCTTTGATCGTTGGAAGCCCAATCGTTGATCGTTGGAAGCCGAACGATTAAAAGCAGTTTCCCTGTCATTCTCCTGTTGTATTCCTTCTGCCCTTGCGAGCTGCTTAGTTTATTCCTCGTTAAGTTCATCATTTCGATCTTTTACGCGCCATCTCATTTGCCCAATTTCAGGTTCTTGCTCACTAATTTTCGGCTCAAAGGTTTTATCAGAGCTTTCCATCGCTGTTTGCAGGGCATTTCATGTTTGTAGGGCATTTCAAGTTCTCAGGGCAGAATTCGACCTATCCATTATCCACCAGGTTGGCATTAACTAACCCTTTAGCCACATTTTTCGGATCTACAAAAACCCTTTTTAAATTTCTGTATTTCAGGCTCTGAATTGATCATGGTAGAAAATATTCCTTCATTTTATATATTTAATCAGGCTTTACAGGGATTACTTCTGGGTTTATCGTTATTTTGTCTTAAATGCTAGTATGGATGGATTTGAATCATTGGCCCTTATTTCCTTTCTTTGGGTTCAGATCATTCAAGCCTTTAGTTCGCTCGACCAGGATGCCTCAAATTCAGTACTCAGAGAAATACGCTGATGATACTTATGAATACAGGTTTGTAACTCAGAGCTTGCACTATTTTTTTTGTTAAATAAAATATTTGTTTTGCTTTTTGGTTGAATGGTGGACTTTCAGATCCACTCAACGAACCGCATACTACATCTATCATTTGACAACCTCCTATTGATTTAACCCTATACATACATACAATTGCAGTTGCCCTTCATTGCCACTGTAATTTGGAGCCTGGTTCTTTATTATTCAAAGAAAACGCTCTACCTGTAAACTCCTTCAATGCACTTTCATTCACTTGGCAGAACATATTCTCCCATCCATGGGGTTTGATGGCCATGTTGCGAAGGCCTAGAGCTTGATCTTGGGACACAACATTCCTAGACTCTTTCCAATCCACAACATATGCAGACACCCTCCTCTGAAACTTAGCCTTGAATTCACTCCAAGCCTGGTACTTGTAGTGATTGATCACTGTCCTCTGGGCCTTCACATACACTGTTCTGTATGCCTTCTTCAACTGAAAGCGGTGTATTACATTGAGCAACTTAGGAGAGGCAGCTTCCAAAAGAAGTATGGATTTGTAGCGCTTCAGCGTCCTTTCCCTGCAAGTGTACCCTTGAGTAACCCCTCTCTGCGGGTGCTCCCGAAGGCCCGAGGGTCCAAAATTTCTGCATCTCAAAGAAATTTGCCCTGTCAATGCAGCCCCCGGTTTACTAAGATTTATTACTAATCCCCTCAAAGCTGCTTTTGATGCAGTATTCTTTAATGGGTACCCAATATTGGCATTGGCCTTGAGTAGCTTTAGCCACGAAGGAGAAAATACAAACTCATCAACGTCAGTGTACATCATCCATTGACACTTCTGTTTGGCCATGAGAGCACAGTGTGAGAATCCAGATTCCTGTGTCTTGGAAATTCTGTAATGGAATTCTGTAGCTTGTTGGTCCATAGGAAGCGTAGTTTTTAAGCCGCATAGATTTTCCATGGCTAGAGCTTGCCCCCATCTCACTGATGGCTACTGCGGATAGGGATGATGGCTGCTACGTATAGGGGTGACCAGCTTAATGAAACAAATTCTTATAAAGCATGTTCAGCCAAGCCTTCCTTTTCAAGTCGGTCCTGAACTAGTGTGCGCGGAAGAGAGATTGGACTCATGAGTCCATGTGAATAAGGAAGAAAACATGAAATGCTATGCCGAGCACGTGTAATTAGTGGATTATCATATCCACAACTATGTGGTCTTCCTAAATTTTCACAACGTGTCTTGCCACATCGCCACGATCTTGCTACATTCGACTGCCCATATTGGCCCCTTCTTCTTCTTGGTAAATCATATTGCCACGATCTTGCTACACGCGACTACCCAGATTGGCCACTTGTTCTTCTTGGTAAATTAGGGAGATTACAAGCTGACATCAGGAGTTTCAAGACTTTCCCTGTAAATTCTTCTGGTGGCTCTATTGTTCCATCTACAATTTTTCGTGCTCAATGTAGATTCTGCTGGTGGATCTATTGTTCCCTTGCAACCTTTGGTGCTCAGTGAATGTTCGAAAGTTGAACATGCAGGTGGGTGAACATTCCACGGTGAATGCTACATACAAGTAAGTACCCCTACCATTTCAGTGTCAAATTTAAAGTCGGTGAATGCTTGTTCAAAATATATTTCTCCTGTGTCACCTAAGTTGTTATGATTGGCAATCGCAGATTGCAGTGGCTTCGATGGGTGTGATACTTTTATAATTCAGAGACATGAAATTTCCAAGCAGCATGTCACATTAAAATTTTAAATAGGACTTTTCCAACAACCTTGTGAAATATTTATTTCCTACCATCCAACTGCAATACATTGATTCTCCAATTTTAAATAGGCCTTCTTCAACAACAACCTTATGAAATATTTATTTCCCTCAATCAAACTACTGCAATACATCAATTCTCCATTTTATGGCAAGTTTTTGTTTATCTTTTAATTGCAAATCTAAGTTTGTAGCAAGCTTTGAATGTATTTCTAGTGTTCTTTATTCTTTTTTCATCGAAATGGGGGAACATTTAGAGGAGGATGTGTCTTTGATGGACAACGTCCTCGATCGTTAAAAACCTTTGTGGGCATGTCTCCTCTTCTTTTTATTTGAATGAAAAGAAATCCAAGAAGCTCGAGCCATCTTCAATTTCATCTTTGATAGAATGTCTTTTGGCCACATGAAGCCTATCCATATTCTTTTCTATGGAAATGCTTCAATGTATTGGAAACTCATGTCACTTTATACTAGATAATAGGTTCACTGTCTTTTTTGAGAGAATTATGTGGTTGCAGGATAAGCATTTGTTTCCCTTGATTTTTATTGCATTTTGTCGATTTATTTGGGAAAATGTAGGATTACATGCTAGAAGCAAGGAATTTCTACCAAGAGATGGATCAAATGGTTGTGTATAGGAAAGTGCGATGACATGGGTGAACTAGATCAATTAAAACATTGATATATTCTGAGGTAGAATTTTCTTTCGTATTTTTTTTTGGTACCCATTTGAGGTAAACAAATGACTATCTCTAAATTTAGATATCTGGTAATGTTTTCATTTTTCTCAGCAACTTCTGCATAGTCCAAAGGGCAGATTGGTTCTGAATTTAGATTTATTACTCACAGAGAGATTAAACTATTGCTTACTCGTCTCTACCTCTAATGTTACTGGATAAGAAGTAAGAAGGAACTAGATCAATTGCTTTCATTCGGTCAACATGCTATGTATTGAGTAGTGGCAATGAAAAATAAGCAAACAAAGTTCAATGCATGGAGTTTACTGCTGCATAAGTAGTCTTGCTTCTTTCGATACTAATATTGTATTTGCATGAGGTGGCAACTTCGTTATAAACAACAAAGAGGATGTGTAACAATTGGTTATAGTTTTAGAGTGATAAGTCGTATGAAAGCAACACCATGTAACTTGATTGGATTCACTTACCATAACTAATAGCATTGGTTCATACCTGTTACGTAACTGAAAGATTTTACTTAGAGTATAAGACTAGCCAGCTTGATAAAACTAATTGAATACACACACTATGCTAATCATAATAGTGTAGTAGGCTTTGTTCATAATCAATATCTTAACCAACCTGAAAGATCCGAAGATCTGATTTACACATAATATTTTGCACCTCTTGTAACTTTTTGAAAGATCTGATGTAACATTTTGAAAGATTTGATTTACACAGAATATTTTACACCTCGTATAACTTGCAACAACACTACTAAAGCAAGTGTAGGTGCAATTTTCGACTGGGCAGGGACTTGTTGCTTGCAACACTTCTTGTTTATTTTTTAAATGATTAATGGGAGTTATTTTTAAATTACTAATGGGAGTTATCCATTCTATTTATTTTTTAAATGACTAGTGGGAGTTATCCATTTTATGTTGAGTGTGTATGGAATATGTCGGTGATTTTGTGTTTGGAATTTTTTCATTTTCATAATCTATTTGACTCTTGGCATAATTGGCTTTAAATGTTAAAATAGGGAGAAGATAATATCTATTTTAAATTAAAACCTATAATTTTTTTTATTTTTTTTATTTTTTTAATTTTATTTTTTATTTTTTTATGTATATTAATATAAAATGGATGAAGACAGCTTGAACCAAAATATTAGAGGGAAGTCTGCAATGTTACATATAAGGTATTTAGTATTTTTTATTTTCTCAGCGTTCTAATTGCACTGCAATATTTTATTTATAATTGTATTTATACATTTATAATATTTTTTTTTTTATTACTAATTTATAGTTGTTTTAATGATATCAAATTTAAATTAAAAATTATATTTTGAAATTTGTAAATATATGGAAGGGAAGTTTGCAATATTGTTATGATGATAAATAGGCATTTTACAGTTCAGTATAGGCGAGTTGCTAATGTGAAATTTTAAATTTTAAATTAATAATATAAAAACATATTGCTTAGATTTATTTTAGCTTAGTATTTATTAAAAAATTATTAAGTGTAGACAATAACCTTGAATCTATAGGTTGGTATGGGGAGATGTTGCCCCATAATGTTACATTAAAAAATAATAAAATAATGCTTATATTTTTGTCTCGAGAGGTACTCTATAGTTGAGTATATAAGAGATATTGTAATGAAACATTAAATCAAATAATAATAATAGTAATAACATACACTACAAGAAAAAAGGACATTGGTGAGGGGTGAAAAATGTCACCATAAGCTCATTGGTGACGGTCAAAAGAGCATTCGTCACCAAAAACTAAACGTCACCAAAGGTGGCATCGCCAAAAGTATAAGTGTTGTAGTGACATACAAAGTTTGTGACCAACAATGATTTATAATGATGGATAACGACCGTCACTATTTCATATGAGCAATGTTGATGGACCATAGCCTCCGTTCTCATGTTCTCGCTCACTAATTTTCGGTTCAAAGGTTTTATAAGAGCTTTCCATCGCTGTTTGCAGGGCATTGCAAGTTCTCAGGGCGGAATTCGACCTGCCTGTTATCCCCCAGGTTGGCATTAACTAACCCTTTATCCACATTTTTCGGATCTACAAAAAGCCTGTTTAAATCTGGTAAATCTGAGCTATAATTAGCTGTGTCCACTAGGGCCACTGATGTTGCAGACCAGTGGGTTGCAGGGGGAGGAACCTGGCATCTGACTGCAGCTCGTGGTTGGGTAGAATATCCAAATTGTAAATACTTGATGGCATTCATTGGTGTATGGATTCGTTGCCAGAATGAACAGCTGGGGATGATTTGTGGGATATCAGATTGGAGTTTGCAGAAGACAGGCGTACTAAGAAGAGGACTTCCTCAGGAAGAAATACAATGTCTTGGATGAAGGAACTCCTGTTGGTTTGATTGGTTAACAACAGGGGAAAGCTCTTTGTGAATTTTGCAGCCTGTGGTTTATACAGGTTGGGTTCTTTCTCCATTAAGCTTTCTTGCAGGCTTCCATATTGAAAAAAAGAAACATTCCTTGACCATGTCTCCGTATTAACCCGGTATGATTTTAACTGCAGAGCCAAGAACAAAGTATCGATTAGCTACAAAATCCATTCTGCTATTCAACATTTTACAGACATCTATGCATCAAGAATTAATGCCCAGAAAAATGGGGCTCTGCAACAACCTTGTAAAAATGAGGGTAATAAGTTGTTTCTGGCGGTCTACATCAACATATGCAGCTTAACAAAGCCACCGAAATTCATATTTTACTTGTTCAGGATTGTACTGTATAGATCAACATTCAAGAAGATAGTAATTATATATACCTTGGAAGATGAGATCTGAGACGGTTGCGCCTGCAATGACGAAAACCAGAAAAACTAGGAGAAGAAGAAGGAACTCAGAATCTCTATTGCCGATTCTCCAGAAAACAGATCCATTTGATGCCCATAATAGTTTGTAGTCTGTAAAATCATTGTTTATTAATGATTCCTTACTAGTACTTCTGCGGTTTCTAGACATTATTGCTGTATCTTTAACAGCAGCAACTTGCCAGGTGTCAGAGCTGTTCCGCTGCTGCACTGTACCAGAGCTTTTCTTTCAGAATGAAGTGCTACAAGAAATAACGCAACTATAAATAATACAGAGCATAGACACAGAGGGGGCATGGAAGAAGTTGCCATTGAAAATCGATAAATTGTGCATCGACGGTGAGTAACCTGAGAAATCTGAGTGGAGCTGTGCCTGAAGTATCCAGAGACTAAAGTTAATCGGAAATCTTTTGTTGTCTGAAGTAGAATTTTCTTTTTCCTATTTTTAACGAAAATTCAATGGTAAAATTTTGGATTTAAATTTATTTCAAATTTGATTGATGAACTGTTCTAAATATTTTATTAAAAAAATATATTAAATTTTATAATATTAAGAAATATTTCAATATATAGTTTTTAGGTGTAACATTAAAATTTGGAAAGATTGAAATTAAAAGAAAAATAAATCAATACATTATCTACCTAAAATGAAGATTAAATGTCACCTCATCAACTTTATAAGCCGAGATTTTTGTTCTAGTGCGAGCCATTGGAGTTCAACAGTCTCGTGGATGGGTGCACTATGCCATTCATCGTCCTGAGCCACACATCATGTTATTCAGAAGACCTTTGAATTACCAGCAAAACCAGTAGCAACAGGCTGGGGCTCAATCTCAACCTATGGGTTTGAAAGCCCAATGAGTTCTATTGTGGGCAAAGCGGGGGCTCCATCTCAACCTATGGATCTAGAAGCCCAGTGAGTTTTATTGTGGGCAAAGCGGATTGGCCTACCTGATGTGCTCAATTTTGAATGATTGATTGGATTTTATTATATAAATAATTGAGAGAAATGAAGAATAATAATTTTTATAATTTTGATTAAGGATTTATTTTATTTTAGGCAATTTATTAACTAGGTTTAGTTTGAATGATTGAATTATTATAATATTTATTATTTTGAACCAAAATACAATTCTTTCAATTTAACATTTCTATCGGCCTCTCTTTGCACCTTTTGGGGCAGTTGCTAGTTATATTAAGTTACTTGAAAAATCAGTCTCCTACAATGTATTTTAGGTATCAGAGGAGGGAAACGGTTATTTCCATTGATTGAGGAATCATTTAGGCAATTTCAGTCTTGTAGAAAAGATTCATGTTGGTTCAGCCTGGGCTCGAAACGCTTTTTCGTTGTCATCTAATTAATGAATGCATTAGATTGACCATAACAAAATATCCTTTTTCAGAGTACACATAACTAAATATTGCAATTGTAAGTCATTATCGTCCACCCTTGCTTTCAACATTGTCCATTCACATGTCGTTATTTTTCCCCACTCTATGCCTTACGACGTTTCCTTTGCAACATAAGGTGCAAATGCTAGTTTAGTTTAAAATATATTTACTTATTTACTTTATCATTAAATTGCATCATTTTGTATTATATTTACTAATTTAATTTTCCTTTTCTTGCTCATTTTCTATATTTTGTATTTGAATTTATGTTTGGTTGGTATATTTATAATATTATATTATATATATATCCAATAATTTTATATGCGAATTTGTGTTTTGGGTGTAGCAATGTTTCTGGATTATAACATCAAAATTTACTTCTAGCTAAGTTCATTAGACAAGACTAGATGCCCATAATTTGTATAATGTGTCAACAAATTTACAACATAAGTGTTATAACATCATTCAACACTATTGTAGACTTGATGCTCTTTAATGGCCTTGGGGAGTCCCTTTACCCTTGTAGACTCGAGATTAAATTTAAAAAATATATTTCAAATTCCATATGTGACTCTGCCCACACAAAAGTGTGTACATACATGGGTCCCAAAATACTATACCCATGTATACATCTTTAAATTTGAAAAAATAAAAGAAAATGCTATTTTTTGGACGAGGTTTATGGGTTTTACCGAGAGCCCACCTACATGAGCCCCTGTCCTAACTGAAATAACCAATTTGAGGTGGTATATATACATCCCTTGGGTATTCCTAATGGAGAAGAGAAGAAAGATATGACATTATACTCGATTTCCCCCAGATCAAGTCTACTTTTTCCGTGCCTGCTGCACTCCCAGTCTCTAGGAAACCCTGGTTTCCTTTGAAAAGATGCTTAATCTCCTTATCTAGCATCTCCTTGAATTTATTAGAGATATTGTCTTTATGGCTTGGGCTGGATGGATCCGGAGGAAGGCTTCATCAGTGCCTTTGGCCTAGATTAGATTGTATCTATCCTGTAGTTATTGTTATTCATCAATAAAGAAGCTCATGTTTTGTTCTTGATATATGTTTCATCTTATGGATGATAGTATGAATTGTTATTTATGATGATCTAACATATTTTTATGCATGTACTTTGAATTATATATTCTACATATGCTTTAGTGATTGATTTGCATGTCTACACATCTTGGACGAAGCAGAGGGTTTTGACCCTACGGGAACATCTTCAAACTTAGGACCCTTGGGTACGCTCCTAAGTCCAAATTTAATGATTCAAATGTTTGGCATGTTGAAGTGAGTGTTCTTTATTGATTGATCTATTCTGATTTGTTGAGGCTTTCAACCCCGACCTTAGGGATGATTTCGCACCACTATAATTGACAACTCTGTTGGGGAATACCATCAAGTATTTCTTAGAAGGGTTGTTTTCTTTGATATGCTTTTAGTTTGTTGTTTCTTGGTTCTTCTAGTATTCTGAAGTCTTGAGTAATTTGTTCATTCGGCTTGATCTTTCAGATCTGGGTTTTCTTTTTTATTTTTTCTTAGTTTGCTTTTTATATGCACTTTTTGTTATAGATAGTCATGTACATACATAGTTTCTTCCGAAGAAACTTGTCCATACGCTTGTTTCTTCACACACAGTCGTGTATATACACTAAGCTATCTCTAAACAGTTGCATACATATCTGAAAAATGAAAAAAATTCATTTATTGAATTTGTAGAGGCTTTGACAAAGTTTATTTAAGCCTTTTTGATCTTTGTGAGGTCTGGAATCACCTTGATAACTGCTTTTATTGATGGCTTTCCTCTTGTTGGAGAAATTCTTGTGTCAACCTAGGGTTTTTAGTTTTTGAAGCTTTTGCATCTCAAATCCAAATATTCTTTGTGAAGTATATGGTTGTTTTATGGCTCTCGAACAAATCTTTATTATTGTTAAAGTGGTTGATAATCCAGTGTTTGATTTGCTTCCCTTATGACCAAGTAGTTGGCTCTTTTTGCTTTCTCTTCCTTTTTTTTCGAAAAGGGTTTAAGATTCTTGGGTGAATGAGAGATTTTAGTTCTCTGAAGTCTTTCTGATTTTCCAAGTCTCTTGCATATTTTTGGTCAACTTATTGAAGTGATAAGTCTCTGGTTTGCACTAGTCTTTTAATCTTTATGATCATATTTGTGACTAGGTGGACTTAGGTGTTTGTCATGATTTTGGCTTTGTGATATTTGATTTGCTTCCCTTTTTGAATTTTTAGTTTATTATGATTCTTAAAAGAAAAATAAATCATTATATTATTGCTTTCTTTTCTTTTTTGGTTTTGTAGACTTTTGGGTTTTGGCAAATGTGCAAGTTTTTGTGACAAGGTCAAACGTCTTTTTTCTTTGGGAAGTGTTCTTTGCTTTGGGATTTGCTTCTCTTTTCTGTTTGGATTTGTCTTTGTCTTTTTTATCACGTTTTCTCATCTTTATAGTTCTCTTTGAATCTTTCATTTGCGTGCTAGGGTGCATTAGGTTAGATGCATTATAGATATCATTTAGTTCTTTTTGTTAGATTTTAAATGTGTAAGTGCCAAATTGAAAAAAAAAAAAAAAAAGTGTTTTTGCTTGATTAAGTTTCTCATAGAACCTGTGTAGAAATCTCTTTTCATCGAAGAAAAATAAGAGTTGCATTTTCATGTGGCCTAGGTTTTTCTTATTGACTTATTTTATGTCATAACACCATCAGTTGCACTTATGTTTCCCTTTTTTTAAATAACAAACATTAAAAATGAGCATGTAAATTAAAATGAAATAGACATTTTCTTTTTGTCATATTAATATCAACTAGTCTAGGGCATTTTAGGGCCTTGGAATGGGTGTGTGGAGAGTAAAATCTCCAAAGCCACTAAAATTGAAAAGTATAGAAGTTTATTAATGAGTGGAAATCCAGTGTCGTTGAGCTGTCCATTGGGAAAGCTCCTCTAACACGAGAGTCAAGCATGATGACGTGAAGATAGAGAAAGAGAGATACCTCCTCTCCTACTTGTTGGATCACGGGCCCACGATTGTTCTGCTTGACTTCTGACTACGAGTTGGTGACCTCATTTGCCTTTCCTAGGGACCACACAGGTGACTACGGGGGGTAGGGAATGCCTGTGGTACATGATGCAGATGTTGTATCATTTTCATAGTACTTCTGGAGGGTTCCCTCACGAAGCCTGGGTACTTGCACCGACAAAGGCTATTGTCTGGAGGTTAGCATAAATACTTCTGATACCTCTGTTGGTAGGATTGGGCCCTCATCATCCCAAACTACCTTCGTGAGATCCTTCTCTTCACTTTCTTTTATTTTGGTGTCCATCCCTAATCAACCAGAGTGGAAATACTTGGAAGTTGCTTGCATGTTTGTATCTTTAGGGATTTTTTAGAGAGTGCTCTATGCTCCTAGCTTGCCTTATATGATTTGTGTATTTAATTTTTATTTATATATTAAGGTGGTCGATTGACCAATTCGTCAGTCTAGAAGGCTTCGTGGGCTTTTACCTGTGAGTTTCGAGCCTTCACCAAGAAGGTGCAGGAGTAGTTTTGCTGGTTCTTTTGAACTAGTACAAGCTAACACAATGGAGACAAATCCTTCACCTAGGGTCCCTATTTCAAAGGTAGGACTTAGTCCTATACATAGTTTGGGCGAAAACTCTCTGGTTCTTTCTAGAGTACTCTTCCAGTCGGAAGGCCAAGTAGAATTTGAAGAGATTCCAGATTCCTCTAGAACTCCTATAGATCCTCTTACTTCTGACATTCCTTACATTGTATCGTACGTGGGTACTCCGATTCATAAACCTATTATCCCTCTTCACTCTCATTTTTTCGTCATGGCCAATGTTAGTAGCATTAGGATGGCTACCAATACAACCGGTGTGCATACTCCTTCTTCAGTGATAGGAGGAGGTATTGTTTCTATCTCTACTATTGAACCTAGCACGACAATTGTTGGCTCTACCTCCTTTCTAGGTTCAAGTGGGGGAATCCAAATTTCTTCTCCTTTCACTGGTGCTTTTCCTTTTGAAATTCCCTCTACTAGGATTCCCCCAGTTTCATCAACTTCACCTTCTACTGCTTCGATATCTATGACTTCGATGGCTAGTGGTTCCGCATTGTTACAAGTTTTCACATTTGGAAGTGGACATGTTCCTCCTTCCAATCGATCATTGAATGTAGGATCAATGCCTTTCTATGGCTATGCTCAAAATATTAATCCTTTTCAAGGGAGCCAGGGCTTGGTATATCCTTTCGTTAGTGGTTTTGGGTCTGGGAATATTTCTCATCTATTTGGTCAATAGGGGAGTATGCCCTTCCCTAATTTAGTACCTCACCGATTATTCCTCCTTTGGCTAGTGCTTGGAATCCTTACCAAGGGCTCTCCCCTTCATATAATGTTCCACCTGGAGGAAATTTCCCGATGGCCAGTAATTCTACAGTAGAGGGAGGACACCCCCTATATACCCCTAGACAAAAAGGTTTTTCTTATAGTTAAGGTTCTTCTAAGAGTAATCCTTGGCAGCCTGGTGCCTCTCAAAATCCAAGATACTCTTTTTCAAATTTTGGGAATTACACTCTTGGAGCTTGGAATTCAACAGTCTCACCAAGCTTACAATTCTTGACAACTCTCAATTTTCCATATCTATCAAAATTAACTAATGATCCTATTAGTTACAACTCAGCTTGGCCCCCGGTCCCTACCAAACTTCGATCAGACATACCAAAATTTGAAGCAAAGTTTGGTGATGATCCAGTAGACCATGTAACCACTTTCCATTTATGGTGCTCATCGAACTTATGGATTAATGATTCAATTAGGTTGAGACTCTTTCAACGCACCTTACCTAGAAATGTGGCGAACTGGTATATTGAATTAAAGGGTGGGTATTTTTCTACGTTTAGTGAGTTGGCCACAATGTTTCGTAACCACTTTCAGTTGCCTGTCCGTTGTGATGCCAGAACTAGCCTTTTGGCCAATTTTGAGTAGGACAAGGCCACCCATATTTCTGATCACATTCAAGAGTGGCACAAAAGGAAGAGATTGATCAAGTCTTATATCCCTGATGAATTTCTTCTTGAGCGGTTTTTGAAATATTTACAACCTGCAATATCTAAGGATGTGTGACTTTTAGGAGTGTTCACAGAAGAACAAGTTATCTTTAGATCCCAATAGTTAGAGTTGATTTATTCCCAGTCTAGAGTCCTCTACAAGATACTTCCTGATGCTCCTATATCTAAAATTGATCTTGCCAAACCGAAACTAGGCCCCCATGCCAATGGATTTGTAGGATCCCTTGATACTAATACAACTAGTTTGTTAGTAAATCAATTACAACAATTGTCATTACAATTTTCTTCTGCGATGCAAACTACATCGTACGTGTCTCCCCCTTCTCAACCTTTAGCACCTAATATCATTAGGTCCTCAATTTCCAAAGGAAATCAACAACCTGATGGGAAGAAGAAAGGACATGGGAAAAAGAAAGATAAGGGAGGGAAGGGGAATGCAAATAAATCTAGTGAGGACATTGGTTAGGGCAAGAAGGAGTCTAAAAAGAAAATTAAATTCCCATGCAAACTATGTAGTGGGGATCATTTTACTCATATCTTCCCCAAGATTCAATATTCTCAACGCTTGTAAGCTGAACAAGGTTCTTCTAGTTCCCAATATGTGCTTACAAACCATTTTCCCCAAGGGAAGCAATTACTTTCTAGCGTGAATGTTAACACTGGAACCCCTACTGGGGGAAACCAAGAAGGGGAAACCACATCGAATGGGTATATGGTTAAGACTCATGTTGATATTTCAACTAGAGCTCATGATTATGGAGAACCATAATTTTCCAAGACTAAAACTGCTTTCGATACTCAAGAACATTTTCATATAAAGAGTCCAACAGTTGAACATATACCTCGGATGCTGAAGGCTTCTCAAAATGATCGACTTATAATCCAAACGCTAAGGCTACTCATAACTATTCCATTATTGAATGTTTAGCTCAAATCCCATGTGCTATGTTGGAAATAGAGGTACTCTAGTCGTTTCCTACACAAAGGAGTGCTTTTCTCACTATGATTAGAGTAGTTGACCTGAAAAACTATCTAGTGATTACATTTGATATGTCAAATGTTAAAAAGAGACTCCCTCATCACATGTATTTTCAAATTAAATCTACATATAATAAGAAGACCATGTTTCGTACCATAGTTGATGAAGGTTCTTCTATATGTGTCATGTCTATGTCATGTTGGAAAGCTATTGGGTCCCTTGAAGTTGGTCCCTCTCTTACTCTTTTAACCACATTCAAATGGTCATTCTCATAGGCCTCATGGGACTCTGCCTACCTTCCCTATTTGTGTAGGGGGCAAGGTTGTTAATGTGGAAGTAGATATAGTCGATGCCAATCTTGATTATAATCTTTTATTGGGTCAAAACTACATATATGCGATGGATGCCATAGTTTCATCTTTGTTTCACATACTATGTTTTCCTCATGAAGGGAGTATTGTTATGATTGATCATTACGCTATTCTTATTATGACGTAAACACATCTGCTAATTCCCCTTTCCCCTTAGTAAAGAATGTTAAGAAGCCTACTAAGGATTTAGGAATTGGAATGCATTCCTCATTGATGGGTACTTATGATCTTCCACTTTCTGTTACATACATCAATGCCATATCATCCTCCAAGGTGGTCTCTCGATAATTTTCTTTTAGAACTCATTATTTTTCGAATCCTTGGACCTTGCCCCCTCCTACTACCACATTAGTAGATGGGAAAGTTGGTGGAATGGCTTATCCTATATCTAGAATATAATTTTCATATCAATCCATTGTTAATATTGCGGATTCTGATCCTATCCCCATTTCATCAGAGGATTTGGATGATGATGTGGCACCCATATGGACACTTGATTCCATTTTAGTTATGGATTGCCTTGATATTATTTTACCATTTGAGGAGGCAATTCTAGAAACAATCACTGGTGTAGAAAGGTCCTAGGATGATTTGCATCATCGATCCTATTTTTTACATGACTTGCATAAAGTCAAATCAAGTTTGTCTAGTCCTTTTCTCATGGAAGTGTTCACAAAATTTTAAACCCTTTGGATCCAACAAATATGTTTGTCAAAGGTAACATGGATAATATTTCAGAAACTATTCTAGTGAACATTTCTAAGAATCCCAATGTCAATGAAAATATTTTCATCAGAGCCGACTGTTCCCCTGAAGAGATTAAAACTTATGCTGACCTCTTCAAGGAATTTAGAGATGTATTCACTTGGTCTTGTAAGGAAATTCCTAGGATTGATCCTAGTATAGTTCAACATGAGATTAAGACTTATGAGAATGCAAAGTCTATGCGTCAAAATATTTGATCGATCAACCCTAGGAAAGTTGCATCTATCAAGGAAAAAGTAGAGAAACTAATTAACCAAGTTTCATCTACCCAGTTCCTCTTACTAAGTGGGTTTTGCATCCAGTCCCCGTGGACAAAAAACAAGTAACAATTCATTTATGCATTGATTTCAGAGATTTAAATAAAGCCTGTCCAAAAGACAATTTACCCACTCCATTTATAGATCATATTATCGATGAGTGTGCTGGAAATGAGTTTTTTTGCTCATGGAAAAATTCTCTAGGTATAATCAAATAACAATTCTTCCTAAAGATCAACATAAAAAGACATTTATTTGTCCCCGGGGTACATTTGCGTATAGGAAAAAACCTTTTGGCCTTACAATGTTGGGGCTACTTTCTAGTTGGTTATGTCATATGCTTTGCATGACATCAAACACATAATCTAGGCCTATTTGGATGATTTATCTTCTCACTCTCACAAGAGAATGGAACATCCAAAGCATCATCATTTAGTTTTTGAAAGATGTTGTCAATATAAAATCCGATTCAAACCTAATAAATGTGTTTTTATTGTTACATCTGGTATGTTGTTGGAATTTATCATTTCTAATGAAGGGATTTGATTTGATCCCTTTAAGGTTGAGGAAATACTTCAGTTGCCTCCTTCGTCCAATAATCGTCAACTTCAAAGTCTCCAAGGAAAAGCCAACTTTTTAAGGAGGTTTATCGTGAACTATGCTGAGATTATAAAAGGTATCTGTATATATGATAAATTATATATACAAAAGGTATCAATATACATGATAAAGTAAATTGAATCAAAACATCAAATAATCATCTGTATATATGATGAATTCATCCTGAAATCTCTGTATATATAGATAGATAAGTTTCAAAAATATTACAAAATGTGCAAAAATGTTCTACAAAATTAGGGCTTATGCCCGATCATGTCTCTATCAAAAAGATGCATCTATCTAAAAATATAAGTCTGAGGGCATTGCCTTAGAGGAGCATCTCGGTATAAGATGATGGCATTAGCCACTCATTGAAAGAGTCAAACCCAATCTCGTGGTACTCCAACCACCCACCTCTGTATAGACTTGGGAAGGTCCTCCATGGCGACCATTGGAATATTGCGAGTCAAACTCTCCAAATTCCTCTGTACTACTCAAAAGACCCTCTCAGATTCAACTACTGCGTCTTCTGCATCTCTACCATGAGGCCTATGCCTCAGTAGACCTTCAGGTCTCACTGGTCCCACATATGCATCATGATTGTTATAATATTGTTAGGATTTTTGTTTTTAAATTTCTTGAGATTATCCTTAAAAAAAGGAAAAAAATCAAATATGTTAAAAACTTACAATGTCATCCCATGCATCTCCCTCGGGAACTGCTAAATCCGGGTCCCCTCGGAAATCTAGTCTTGCATAGGGGTAGTCCTCAATAGTTATGACTTGTTCCTCCCACCACTAGAAGAATTTGTCATCAAATGCCGCTTGAGTGACTTGACCTCCACTAATTCTTTTCATCAATTCTAACCATCTATCCACCCTAGGATCTCTAGGACTGTTGATGGGAGATGCTACTCTGGATCATAATGCAGGGATTCACTCAAATAAAAATGAGTAGAGAATAGTTCCATAACCAATTTTTTTTGTCTTCCACCGTAGGATAGATGAGAGTTGCCTCTCCATGTTCACCAAGAGCATTGTGCACCAACCATATGTCATTGGTTTCAAGCACTCTATTGCTAGAAACAGGGTCGGTCATGAACCCTAATGCAAGGAAGCTGAACCTGATATCCCGAAAATTGTGAATAGGATGATCTATATCCCAGGTTGGTGATATTATTCATTGGGATTTATGACCTATTTATGGTAAAAAATGACCTTATCAACATGTAAGGGAGACCACCCGATCAGAGCCCCAACTAAACCCTTATCTGTTTAGTGTAGTGGCTCTGACTAGTTCAATTGGGTCCAGTTACCCTCTCTCTCTCTCTGTTAGCTTATAATATGTATATTACTTTCCAATAGAAAGAGAGAAATCCGATCTACCCACTTGCAGCTCTCTTGCAAGAAAATGATCCTTAAGCTGACTCTACAACTTAGCCAAGCCGCAACTAAGATGTGCCCCTGTGTGAGGGGACTTCTAGAATGCATAATTAAATCTAAATGCAGATTTACTCTGAGATGCAAGTAAAAACTAATCTTATCTCTAATTGGAAAATGATAACCTTCTCTCAATTCAAGAGCAGATGAACTAACTAACTAGTGGAAAGATGACTGTTTATATGATTGGATTCATTATATAATTTTCATTAATTAAAGAAGTAGTTCATTCAATTAATGAAAGAGAAAACAAAATGGGAATGTATATAAACAATAAATAGTTACTACTAAGTATATTCCTATTTCAACGAATTCGTATTATTTCTAATTCTGTTATGCTCCTCGGAGTTAAATCTTACAAAAATTCAATAGCGTAAAATAATCGATATGATAGTAGTGCTTAATATCATAATGCAATACACTATTTAGAACAAGAATTCAAATCAATTGCAGAAATTCTGATAACAAAATGATTAATTTACATCCCAGACAATAGTGCACATGAATGAAAATTAATTAAAAGCATACCAAAATATCATTACAAGAATTTCAGTCCTTGAGGAACTTCATCTCCTTGGAGAAATTGGTAGCAGTAGTGCAAAACAACCCTCTCTTTCAGAACTAAAAATACTCTGTCTCTCCATAATTCAACTTCCAGTGCATTACAATAGTGAAAATGCATAACAAGAAAATCATAGAGTTTTCGGCAAACCTCATATCTGAAGTTTTCCCCTCACCTACAACTATAATCTCCTATTACAATAGTGATTTCAAAGCCTATGGTTGCAGAGAAGAGGAACCTTGAACTCATTCTCAAAACTGCTATTTAATAATTATACTGAAATCTCCAAAATAGAGAACTATTAAGAGTAGTTTCCAAATCTTGAATTAGAGTTGCAAATTCCCCATTTTTCTCTTTGTTGGTATCTTTCCATTGCTCCAAAATGTCTCAGATACGAACTTCTCCAACTGATCTCTTGCTACAAACAATCAAAACCAAAAATAAATTAAATTACACTCTAACATCAAAATTAGAAAAATCTGAAAAGAACTACTCTCATGAAATTGCTAAATTAAAATAAATGAAATCCAAACAAATTCCAAGATGTAATTGCTTCTAATGGATCTGATTAGCTTTTGAGTAATGCTGGAGTCTGAATTAGTGACAACAATTTTCCCAAGCCAATGAAATTTGCCCAAATCAAATTTGAAAAACTAATTGTTGTTGCAAATTCATCACTTTGTCTTTTGCTGAATTTTTGGGTCATTGAATGATTGAATCTGCTAAATTTATCATTCCCATATTATTCTCCCGAGCCTTAGTTTTCCAATGAGCTATTGTGAGCCTCATTTGGCCAAAAAAATATTGAGATATGTCTCTTCAAAGATGAAGTGTTAAAATGATTAAAATTCTAGAAAAATACATACGTAATTTAAAATTAAAAATCCTAATCTTAATTAAGTATACAATTAATATACTTATTAATTGCTTAAATGATTAAAATTAATTAATTACAATTATTATATTAATACAAATTAATTACATTACACCATTTAAATATATTACAAAAACTAATTAATATTTAATTTAAAAATATTAAATTAAAGTACCAATTAAAAAAAAAAACATTATTACAAATTCCATATTGGTTTTTGGGAGCTCTTTAAGAGTCTTGAAATTAAACATGGGGAGGAATACTTTATTATGTATGTTAAATGGGAGGCATAAGTTGGAGTGAGTAAAGGGATTTCAGAAGAAATATTTCAAAGGTGTTTAGAAGTAGATGTTACAAAATTTTGAGGTATTAGAGTTATGGATGTCAGAAGGTTAATAAAAAGGTATTTATAAAATTGATAAGATCTAAAATGAGTAAGAGAGATAAGGAGAGAGAGGAAAATGAAGTGGGAGATATAAGGTAAGGTGACGTAAGAGGGAGGGGAGGTGAGGTGAGGAGAAGAGAGGAGTGATGGATTTTGGGGAGAAGGATTTCGAAGGTTTTCTAAAAAGAAATTACGATATGGAGGAGTGGCAAGTTCCCGAAATTGAAATAGTTATGATATGAGGTGGAAAGATGGGAAGTGAGGAAATGAATGAGAGAAGGGCCACGTGGAGCTGGTTTTTTCTTCCTAATAAACTACAACTATTTTGTAATCAGTCCTGAACTCATGAAAAACTACAACTACTTGAATTTGGGATTTCAGAGGTTTTAATAGTCTAGAATTTTAATTTACTTCTGAAATTTGATACATATAATGTTAATTTTTCTACAATTTCGATTGTGGTGGTTCTGTAGGATCGTTAGTACAAAATAAAAAAAAATAAAAATAAAAATCAATATAAAATCAATATTTAAAACTAATTTACAAAAATTGAAATAATGTACATTTTGTACATTTTTAACCTAGGCGGTAAAAATCATCAAACTTTTGATAAGCACCATTTACAAACTGTGTATACAAATGAGATGAAATGAGAATCGATGGAAAGCTAGCGGAAAATCAAACGCAATGAAATAATCAAAATGGAAATCCAAAGAAAACAAAAATCTTGCAAAATTGCCGGACACTTAACCAAATGAAAACATTAAAAGGTGATTTAGCCAAAAATTATGAAAAGGGTCACCATTATTATTATGAAATAATAAGTTAAAATGAGGGTGTTGTGATTTCACCACAACAATGACGACACACAGGTAATAAGCAATTATCTTTGGTTAAAATATAATGAACTTCGCTTTACCCAAAGTTTAAATGTGAGGAATTTTATTAAGATGTCAAACAATAAAACATTTCGCATGGGTCCCACATTAGTGAACCAAGTATTATAAGTTCAAAAAGAGAAGTACTCAAAGCAGATTGAGTTTAAAGTTATGAATCCAAATTTGGGAAGTATTTAATATTTAAGATTACCTCTTATGAGAAATAGAGGAAGGTACATATATGAGTTTTTTGATAAATCATATATCCATCGATATGAATGGTCTCTGACATTTCTTCATTTCCAACTAGCATGGTCAGTACCCCAATTATGTTGTCTTTTATTCCATACAAGTATGATCATGTTGCCAACAAGCATCCATAGCCCCGATGGGTTTACTTATGTTTCCCATACTTCCCCTTTTGATCACCCTTTTGATAAGCACATCTGCGAGCTAAGTTTATGATGTCCCTGAGTGAAACGGGTGGGATGGTTAAAGATACTTATGATAATGAATATAATACTTCCATAATTTTGACCCCATATCCTTCCCCGCGACTACCAACTGAGAGGATTTTATAAGGTGGAGGGATGATAGGGATTCACCGAGTTAAACTCAAGTCAGTTTCTTCCTTGAAAAGATGAACTATATCACTTAGAAATGATGCATGTTCCTCCATGAAAAATATTTAATGCAAGAGGGCTTTAGGATTCCATAAAAATGTCCCTTGAAGGTAAATTAAGCTCATTGAATTTGAAATAGTACAAATTTCCAATGTACGCCAATCAATATTGGGTGAGAAAAATTCCTTCCAAATAAGTCTTGGCAGATCACCAAAATCAAACTATAACCAATGACAAAAAGGAAAAAAATAATCCAAACTGAAGCGAAAGAGGAAAACAATGAACTCCAAAAATGTCAAATAAGGGGAAGAAAAATGAAAGAAAATCCCAAACTAAAAACAACCCCAACAAGACTAACTATACAAATGTCTCAACAAAAGAGTAAAATAAGACAAGCCACAGTGAGTTCATCTTATGTTGAGATTTTAATGAATTTTATCTTGTAGAGTTATAAACAATTAGACTCTCAAACCGTAAGGTGAAGAATAGTCGTGAGATGAAATTAAGCCAAATGAGAAGTTTTTGTGTGCTTCAAATTTTCCTGGTTTAAAAACAAAGCCTGCATGAGAATACCTGAATAATTTTAAACAAAAAAAAGGCTTGTGAAGCCGATTGAAAGTTCAGGGACTCCCCAATTTAGCTGATTTGATGAACATCGTAATTGCTCTTCTAAAAATTCAAAAGCAAGCAACAAGGAGAATGATTTCCAAATCTGAGTTGATAGGTGTTTGAAAAAAACTCATGGAGACCTGCAAAACAAAGTTTTGTATCAACAAAACTAAAAACTAAACTGAAACAAAAATGTAAATAAATGGAAAGGATGAAAGTGGGCATATGAGACTTACCATTGAAGAATCTCATTAAAATTTTACCTTAAAGATGTTGATTTTCTCCAAAAAAAGATAACCTCTTCTTTTAATTGGAATTAAAATTAGGAAGAAGTTGTACTCTTTGAAGTTTTCATTGGCCCAAAATCATAACTTATTAAATCTAAAATAGAACAATAGAAAATATAGGAGAAATAATTATTCATGTTCAAGGAATCTAAAGTAAATAAAATTCATCAGAAATGAAAATGAAGATGTGCTTCTTAATGAATTGCAATGGTGATTGTTCTCTTTGTTTTTCAGATTTCATTTCAACTCCAAGATTTATATAAAATTTTCAAAAATCAAGTCCAAGTCCCATCCTATGTAACTCTTATATGTAGATGGAGAGGACATGAAATTTGTATACTAAATATGGAGCGATATATCAAAAATTCAAACACAAGAGGATTCAAACATAAATTTACCATGATGCATTACCTTTGCGCGCTATGAGTTTCTTTACCAATTGCTTGCATTACCATAGTGGCTCCTAAAGAGTGCCTTTTTCTTTGCCTTGTCACCTTTCTTTATTTCTTCGATATGCCGGGGAGCTGAACATCCCTTAAATCACTTTAAGTAAAAAGATGCCAAACCATGTGAGAAATGCGACATTGAATTTCATAGTGGAGATATCGGGAATGGATTTGAAATAAAGTTACAATATTCCAATGCCCCAAAATAGAGAGGCCCGATATAGATACTACGAGTTACAAAGGCTCCGATATAAATATTTTATTATACAAAAGTTTTTTCAAAAGCTCTTTTCTCATAAGTAAAAAAAAAATTATGATACACTAGACCCCAAATATAGTATGTTTAGATAACAATATCTAAATATACAAGAAAAGGTCTAACAAGAAACTAAATTTTGGCAAGGTAACATCTCGTAATAATTTTGAAGAGGTCCCAATATAGAAGGCACTGATAAACCAAAATCTTAATGTGAAACAATGGAAAACTAACCTTGGGCTTTTAATTCCTTTAGATTCTCAAGCATTTTAATTTCGGGAAAGATAATTCTCATAATGCTTATTAAAAAGAGTCCCAATATAGTACCTCTGATATAATATAGACTGGGAAGTCTGAGAAACTAGTTAGAGGCTTTGTATCATTCAGGAGGAAGAAATGTGACTAAGGTGGAAGCAAGATGAACGAGTGTAGTGCAAAGATTCAACTCAACTTGACAAATGTAAGATTCAGAATGGCAAAGGTAAAATCTTGGATAGGAGCACTTTTACAACTATTGCAAGATTTTTTTGTGCGATTTTCCTTTGTTTATGACAAATCTAAACAAGGAGGAGCCAAGCATTTTATCTCAGCTGCATCAACGAGAGGCATAATATGATTATTGACTCATGTCATAAATTTGTAAAGAAAGGAAAAATGAAGAGAAACACCAATGTAGAATACAAAAATTCTGATGAGAAAGCAAATACTTCCCTTAACATGTTGCAAATTAGAAAATACTAGTTGCTCACCTTATCTTAAAGCTAATTAAATATGCTAATAAAAAATCAACCCTCTGTTATAGCACCATTTACCACTCTTGGTAGATCTGATGCTCTGATTATGGCCTAGGGCAACCCTTTCTTCCAGACTTGATCCAAAATCTAAAAAACAGTGTTTTATTCCCTATATGCTACTTCTCCCTATAATAAAAGCATGTACACCTGGGTCAGCATATACCCAACCCGCGTACATATGTTAAAACACTTTAAAAAAATTAAATTTCCTTGATTTCATGTGGAGTTCACGGGTTTTACCTGTTACTCACTTCCTATCGCCTGTGGCACAAACGTTTCCCAACTGAAAAAACTAATTTGGAGAAGTATAAATAAACGTCCATGGGAAGGCCTTAAGGGAGAAGATATGAGATATTGATAATATTGTGAGATTATCCCTGATCGAGTGAGATGAAATCCTTGTGCTTCCTGCACTCCCCAAAGCTTCAGGAAACCCGTGTTTCCTTGTTGGAGATATCCTTCATCTTTATTGAAGATATCCTTGTATTGGTGATGGAGGAAGATTGCTGAGGTTGGGAAAGGACAAATCCGGAGGACAATTTTGCTTGGAGCCGGAGAAGGACTTAGGTCGTATTTCTCCACTTTACTTGTATCTAAATTCAATAAAGGAATTATGTTCTGTTTCTGATATTAAATGTGTTTATGCATCTATTTATATTGTAATTCATTTTTGAATCTTACATTGATGCGTAATTGTTCATTCATTTATATGATTTAAAGTTAATATCATGAACACGTTTTATGTTTCTACTGTTGTATGTGTTTCATTTAAATAATTTTTAGGTTTCGAAGATATCAAGAGAAGCTAAGAGTTTGCACCTTGCGGTATCTACCCAAACGTAGGACTCCCGAGTAAGGACACACTTACACAGTTCAGTAGAATAAGCATTTAGGTTGATTGCTTGAGCATTTCTTGTTGTGGTTTGCCCTCCGCCCTGTTGGGGTTCTCAACCCAAGACCCTAGGGTGGTCTTACCCACAACAGAATTGGCGACTCCACTAGGGATAACATACTTGTTATTCCTCGTTTGGTTGTTTGTTCTCAATGAGGGTTCAATTGCTTGATTGCTTACTTTTACAATGTTGTTTGACCCATTAGTGTCCCAGGCATCAAGTCTGATCTTCTTGATCAAACTTTTCTTTTTGTTTTTTCTTAACTAAGCTTTGTATACACTGTTTTCTTAGGTTATAGTCACGTATACACGCAGGTTTCTTCAAGCAGACTCGCATATACGCGGGTTTCTTGTATTAGAAATGCGTGTGCACGCTTCTGTGTCTTTACACAGTTGCGTATGCAATTTTTTGAATTGTTTTTTCAAATATTTTTACCCAGTTAGGTCTATTGCCTAGTGTTTTATGTTGTTGTATGGTCATCCACTATCTGGAGAACTCAGTTTTCCTGCAAGATTTCTTTTTCAAAATCTCCTTCTCACTGAAAAGTCTTGTTTGGCTTAGGATTGCTTCTTAAGCAAGTTTGTAGTTTGTGTCTTGGGTTCAAGGCTTCATTTTGAAGTTCTTGGATGTTTTGGTTTTCCAAAACAAGAAATTGATTTTGATTTTGTTTTCAGCCCAGATTTCAAGTTCCCTTGCTTTGCTTTTCCTTGCTTTATGGACTTGTTGCCTTTCATGCCTTTTTGAGAGTCTTTTTGGCAAGTTTGAAAGTATTTCTTTCTTGACATTTTGTTGGTTTGCCGAAATCTTTTGCTACTGTTTGGCTCAGTTTGTGCAAGTTTGTAGTCTTTCTTCATTTATTCATGAGTTTTATACCTTGCGAGATTGGAGGACTCCTTGTACTTATTTGTAGATATTTCGAATTTTAGTAGTACTTTTGTGACCTCAAAAAGTTGCTTTTGTTTCCTTAAAATAAAAAACACAAAAACATTGCTATTTATTTTTATTTTTCCAAGCTTTTGGTTTACGGTTTCTTTTGTTTTGTTGTTGAGAAGCGAAATGTGATCTTTTGCAATTTGTTCTGCTTTCTTTGGAGAGAGATTCGTTTTTAAATTTGCCCTCTTCATTTTCAAGTTTGCTTATTGTCTCTATAAACACATTTGCCTGTGAGTGTTATTTAGGATCTTGCATCATCATTTTGACTTGCATTAGGTTAGTTTAAATTGTAAGCATTCTTAGTCTTTTTAGATTTTGGGTGTGTGTGGATTGTTTCAAAAAAGATTTTGTTTGTGTGTTTATATATAGGTTTTCATAGAACCCAAGAAGAAATCACTCTTCATCGAAGAAAATAACTGCATCCATATAGTTAGTTTTCTATTGATTTCTTTTGCATCATAAAACATTATCAGTGTCACTCTCGTAATTCCCCCCGAATTAAAGAACAACTATATAAAATCAAGCGATCTAAGAAAATGAACTAGAACTTTTATTTTTGTCATTAATAAACACCAGCAAGTTTAGGTTCATTAGGGCCTTTGAATAGGGGAGTGGAGAGTTAACTCTCCAAGGCCGCTCAAATTACAAAACTTAGAAGTTGAATAAAGAGCGAAACCCAATATCGTTAGAAAGACCAAGAAAGCTCTGTGATTGGGAGTTAAGCATGAGGGAGAGTGAAGACAAGGAAGAGAGATGCCTCCTCTCCTACTTGTTGGATCCCGCCTCACGGCTGTTCCACCCCACTTTTGATACGAGTTGGTATCCATAGTTGCCTTTCCTAGGGATCACATAGGTGGCTGCGGAGAGGAATCCCGTAGTACCTGAGGCTGACATTGCATCACGTTCAACAATACTTTTGGAGGGTACCCTTGTGAAGCTTGGGTGTTTTCACCGGAAAAGGTTGTAGTCTGGAGGTCAACGTAAATGCTTCTGATACCTTTGCTAGTAGGCTCGGGGCATAATTATCCCAGACTATTTTTGGAAGGCCCTTGATTTTGACTTCCTTGTATTTTGGTGTCTGGTCCGAATCACCCGGAGTGGAAATACTTGAAAGTTGTTTGATTGCTTGTATCTTTAGGGACTTTTAGAGAGTGCTCTTTGCTCCTAGTTGGCCTAGATTTACAATTTTTTGAGTCTTTAAGTATATCTCTTTAAAATAATTCAAAGTCGTTGATTGACTGGCTCGTCAGTCCAGGAGACTTTATGGGCTATCACCTACGAGTCCCGAGCCTTCTCCTCGAAGGCATAGGAGAGATCCTGCTGTTGGTCGGATAAATCGATCTTATGAACAAGACCGATCTCCCTAGTATCAAAAGATAGTCTAGCAACAAAAAAACAAACAAACCTATCTTTCTCTAGACATATGCGATTTATAAGTAAATACTACAAAGGTGTTAAGATCCTACCTTAGATCCAGTGCTTGTTCATAGTAGTCATCCTCCAGTCGTTCGAAAGAGCTATCTTTGAAGACCTGCAATCACAAACAAACAAACATGAAATAGCACCTGCATAACAAATATTATAAATCATGCCTATTATGGTAATCAAGGAATCCATAAAATAAACAATGAATTAACAACTTATTGAGAAAAACAAATATATTTGTATTAACTTTGAATAGTAGAAGAATTTTACAACCTTTTCAACCTTGATGTTGAGCAAGTTCTTCTTGGGGTCCGAAACAGGAATTTCCTTTACTTTGACAAGTCTTGCACTCTTCCAAATGAGATACATAGAGTTATGTAATCTCTCCTCATAAAAATTCAACTAAAGAAGACTAAGTTCCAACAACATTTTACCTCAAAAAATACTAAGCTTCTAACTTCAACCAGTTAACCAGCTCAATGCTTCTTTTTATAGTGCAGAGGAGGAGGTTACAGCTCCATCTATGAAGGGATATAATCCTCCTTCGAAGGAATAAGCTCCTCACATCAAGGGCTTAGCTCCTTAAGGTATGGGTTACATGAACCTTTGAACTTTCCACCTCAAGATTCCTTCCAGAAGCTTCTAGAAATAACTGAAAGTGAGTTTTTTTCACAGTATACTTGTGCCTTTTTAACTTTTATAGGGGTCTGCACCTTTAACACAAAGACCGTGCAGTTAGGTGCGTTGAAGACATGACCATTAGGTGCGGGACCGCAGGTAAGACAAAGAGAAAGTGCAGAACTAGAGTTTTAAAAACTTTTGAGAGCTTTTCTCTTATTTTCAAGACTTAATATGAGGAACTGATGTTTTAGACTTGCAAAGGAGGAAAGCATGAGTGGTAATGAACTCACATAGATAGCAGAATGTCAAGGTGACAATTTTCAGTGCAACACCTGCTAGTGGTTTTCAACCGGTGGCTGTAGGCGCATCGGAGATTGATCCTCCAGTGGGAGTTATTGATTCACAAGATAGACTTAGTAGAAGTAGAGAGTTAGAGAGAAACACTCCAGTTCTTTCTCGAGTCCTCTTCCAATCGAAAGACAATATTGAGGTTGAAGAGCTTTCTGAGTCTATTGTGGCTCCTAGTTATCCTCTTCCTCTTGATTATCCAGACGTTTTATTATACATCGGGACTTTGACCAACAGGCCTTCGAGCTCAGGTCTATATCGATATTTTCCTTCGATGACCACTGCTGGAAGCATGGCATCCACGACAAGTGCTATGAGTATGCAAACCGTTGTATCTGTACAAGGAGGAGGAACCATTCTATACCTTCTATTACTCATAGCACTGCTATATTTGGTTCTACTTCCATTCCATATTCGAGTGGAAGTTCTCAAGCTGTTGCCTCTGGCATTGGCTTTTTCCCTTTTTGGAATGCCAACTAGCGTGATTCCTTCAGTGCCTTTAATTATTCCATCAACTGCCTCCACATCCACAGCAAGTGGATCAACTTCTTTTCAGGGTTTCCCATTTAGGGGTGGTCATATACCACATTCCATTCCAACTTTGGTGTCAACGCCTTTTTCCTCGATGAGTCAAAGTCATAATCCGTTTCAAAGTTGGACAAACCCTGCGGTTAGTGGGTTAGGAGCTGAGAATCAATTTTATTTCGGCCAACAAGGGAATATGCCGTATTCTTCTATCAATTCTTTCCAGAACTTTCCTCCCTGTGCTAATGCATAGTACCCTTACCAAGGGCTCTTTGCACCTTTTAAAACTTCTATAGAGGGCAACTTTACTAGTTATAGAGGTTTTTCAGCAGGAGTTGGTCAAATTCTAGGTTTTTTCGGACCACAAGTAGCTCCTTATGGTTCAGTTGGGTCTATGAGTTACTTTAGGCAACTTGGTGCCTTCACAAATATAGACCATTCTTTTAAGAACGTTGGGAGTTTCACCCACACCGGGTGGAATCCTCAGGGTTTTCCATGACTCCCTTTTCTGGCAACGTTAAACTTGCAAGATCTCTCTAAATTGACTAATGATCCAATAAGGTATACCCTAGTTTGGCCTCTGGTGCCAACCAAACTTCCCTCAGATATACCAAAATTCGAGGGGAAGACTAGTGAAGATCCGGGTGACCACGTAACCACTTTCCACCTATGGTGTTCGTCCAACTCCCTGATAGACGATTCAATCAGGTTGAGATTATTTCAACATACCCTAACTAGAAATGCGGCTAAGTGGTACATAGAACTGCCAGGGGGAACCTTCACTTCTTTTGGGGATTTGGCCACTACCTTTTTGAACCATTTTCAGTTGTCTATCTAATATGATGTTGGAACAGAGCTTCTGGCTAATTTTCAACAGGATTAGGCAACTCACATTTTGAATCATATCTAGGAATGGAGGAGAAGGAAGAGGGTCATTAAAGCCAATATTCCACAAAAATTCCTTCTTGAATAGTTTCTTAAATTATTACAGCGTGAGATCTCCAAGGATGTGTCCCTCTCTTATGTTTTCACCAAAGAGCAGGCTATTTTCAGAGCCCAGTAGTTGGAACTTATATATTCTCAGTATGGGGTTCTTCAAAAAATTCTACCTGGTGCTCCTAGATCCAAGGTGGATATAGCGAAACCAAAGGCAAGGTCCCCATGGCGATGGGCTAGTCGGATCAATTGATGCCAACATGGCTAACCTGTTGAATCAATTGCAACAATTGTCTTTACAAATTACTTCTTCTATGCAGGCATAACTGTCTGCATCTACACCTTCCCAACCGACGTCTATAAATGCCATCCAAACTTCTAACCCCAAAGGAAACCAACAATCCGATGGGAAGAAGAAATGACGAGGTAGGAAAAAGAGTCAGGATGGGAAGGGATATGCAAACAAACTTGACAATGATGCTGGAGGGGGTAGGAAAGAGTCCAAGAAAAAAGTAAAATTTCCATGCAAGTTATCTAATGGGGATCATTTGACTCATCTTTTCCCTAAGATCCAAGACACTCAAGGCTTATTAGTGTAGCAGGGGTCCTCTAGCTCCCAGATTGTCCTCACTAACCCTTTTCCCCTAGGGCAACAATTACTTGCAGGGGCGAACTCTAGTATTGGTACCCCTGCTGGGGGCAACCGGGAAGGGGATAATTCGTCAAATGTCTACATGATGAGCTCACATATTGACGTCGCTACATGATCATGTGATTATGGTGAATCAGAATCATCTAAGGCTAAGTCCGCTTCTGATGCCTCAGAGCCGCTCCATATTGATAGGTCCTCTGTTGAGTCTATACCTCGGATGCCGAAAGGCTCTGGAAAGCACTCGACCATTAACCCTAATGCTAGGGTAGCCCAAAACTACTCGACTGTAGAATATCTGGCTCAAAGTCCTTGTGCTATGTCAGTGTTAGAGGTACTCTAGTCTTGCCTCACTCAGAGGAGTGCATTACTCTCGAAAATTGGAGCAGTAGATCCAAAAAATTCTTTTGTGCTCACTTTTAATATGCTAAATGTAAGAAAGAGACTCCTCCATCATATGGCTTTTCAGATAAAGTCTACATATCGAAAGACCAAAATCTTTTGAACCGTTATTGATGAGGGAGCTTCCACATGTGTGATGTCCATGTCATGTTGGAAGGCCATTGGATTGCCTGAAGTTGTTCCTTCACCAACTCTATTGACAACATTTGATAGACATTCCCATAGGCCGCAAATGATTATTCCAACCTTTCCCATCTGTGTTGGGGGAAAGGTGGTAAATATTGAGGTAGAAATAGTCGATGCGAATCTAGATTACAACCTCCTCTTAGACATGAATTGGATTTATGATATGGATGCCATAGTTTCATCATTATTTCACGTCCTTTGTTTTCCTCATGAGGGGAGGATTGTAAAAGTTGATCAGATGGACTATTCTCCGGGTGACTCCCATGCATCTTCTGATTCTACTGTTCCATTAGTGGACAATCCCAGGCAACCTGTAGAGAATTTAGGAGTTGGGATGCACTCTTCTTTAATGGGTATTTTTTTATCTTCCTTCTCCTATAGCTAGAATCAATGCTATTTCATCCTCCAAGGGACCTTCTCCAAGAGAGTTATTTCGAACTCATTATGTTTCAGACCCTTGACCTTTACCTATGTCTAACACCACATTAGATGGAGGGAAAGTAGGTGGAATGGCATGTCCTATGTCTGCAGCAGAAATTTCTTATCAGTCTATTGTTAACTCTGAAGACTCCCATCCTACTCCTTTCTCACCAGAGGAGTTAGATGGAGATGTGGCTCCGGTCTAGACCCTCAATTCAACTTTGGCTTAGGATTTCTTGGATACAGTCTTACCATCTGAGGAAGCAATCCTAAAAGCAATGATGGGTGTTGATAGACCTTGGGATGATCTACATCATCATTCATATTTCCTCCCTCAATTGCATGAAATTGAGTCAAGTTTGTCCAGTGATCCAGACTTAAACAGGAACGCAACAAATTATAGAGATAACCATAAACACAGATATGCAGCGGAAATAATACTTCATTTCATTAAAGTAAAATACTGAAATATGCTTACAAACAATAATGGAAATAAACTAGCTAGGGCGATGGTAGCTTATCTCTAAGAAGAGATGTGGTGGCTACATGCCTCTGACTGTTGTTACAATGAGGCTCAAAGGCCTATTTATTGTTGAGAAACAATGGAAAACCCTTAACATTTCCAAAACCTAACCCTAGAAGATGAAACGCCAAACTGTGGGCCCTGTTTGGGTAAATTGGTACATCAACTTCTCGGGGTCGTAACTTTGGCATACAATCTCCGTTTGACGCGTACAATAGCTAGTTAGAAAGATATATTCGAGCACTACCACTTTGGGAAGGGCAACATCAGTCCATGGATCCAAGTTACCCCCAGATTTCCCCAAAAATGTCCTTTAGGGCCTCAAAACGGCTTCGGAAGTTCAGGACACGAAAAACTGCTAAAAATAGTAAGTTGTGCTACAAATAAGGAAACTAAAAATGCCGAGGGAAACAATGGTGGGGGTCCAGGTGGACTAAGCAGGTGGCCACCAAGATCCACCTGGATCATTCCTCCCCCCTTAGGAAGCAATGGTCCCCATTGTGTTGAGTTCCTCCATGAGATGAGGAAACTTTTGCTGAACTT
>APFE030044043.1:206972-261032 GCA_000404065.3 Pinus taeda | reverse complement strand
TTACAATGAGGCTCGAAGGCCTATTAATTGTTGAGAAACAATGAAAAACCCTTAACATTCCAAAACCTAACCCTAGGAGATGAAACGCCAAACTGTGGGCCCCGTTTGGGGGTAAGTTACATCAACTTCTCGGGGTCGTAACTTTGGCATACGATCTCCGTTTGACGCGTACAATAGCTCATTAGAAAGATCTATCTGAGCACTACCACTTTGGGAAGGGTAACATCAATCCATGGACCCATGTTGCCCCCAGATTTCCCAGGAAACGTCATTTAGGGCCTCAAAACGGCTCTGGAAGTTTAGGACCCGAAAAGCTGCTAAAAATAGTAAGTTGTGCTACAATTAAGGAAACTGAAAATGCCGAGGGAAAAAATGGTGGGGGTCCAGGTGGACTTCGCAGGTGTCCACCAAGATCCACCTAGATCATCCAGTCCTTTTACTAGTGATGTTCATATAGTTTTAAGCCCTTTGGCCCCAACACAATTTTCTCACCCGCAACACTCTCCAAATCAAGTCAATGAAGACCTGCAAAAAAAAGAAAAACATAAATAAGCAGTGAACTATGAAAAAGAGAAAATTAATGACAGATGAAGATGAAAATGTCTATGCATACCTGGAAGAGTCTAATTGTAAGAATACTCTATAGATCTTGACATTCTCCTATGTATTATCTTCAGTTTTTTCATATGTTCAAAATCATCTGCTTATTTAATCTAAATTAAACATTAAGTAATGAGCTATTGATTTTCATTTACTTCATAATAACATTGATGGAAAAGAGTGGGAAAAGTGATCATATAGAAATTCTTGTGAATTGAAAATTGATTTTTTCAAGAGCACTTGATTGTAAAGATTCTTTAGAACTCCACGATTCCTAATTTTCTTTGCAAATTTCAACAATGTGATGAAGGTTCATCAAGAAGAATAAACAAGCGCAACGTAAGCGTAATTTAAACAATCATACTCTTCGAACACTCTTTGTTAGAGAATGGAGTAAATAACATGGAAGCATGGTATGCTCATTACATGTTTATTAAAAATCTGCAATAATGAAATAAATACAAACAAGAAAATAATCTAAATCTAAATTAATCTATCTCTAATCCTATTCTAAAGAGCAAACAAAAAATAGGTGAAATCATACTTCCAATGTAAACATTCTCTCATTTTATTTCTTGCATGTATGTACAGGTCACACATTAGTAACAAAAATAAAATTATAATAAGACCAATAAAAATATATTTGAATGTAGTATATATACTTATTGCTAACATATTTATAAAAATTATATTATTTACAATCACCTTCTCTTGAATATTTTCCTCAAACCAAATCTCCACGGGAACAAAAAAATAAGGATGAATATTTGATAGAGAATGAAAGAGGTTAAATGAAAGAGAAGTTGAAAAACTATTAGTGTTATGTATGTAATCAAGTCATTAGACAAACTATTAACAATATTATGTGAAAAAGAAGCTTCCAAATGCCTTTGAAATGGATTGGTGAAGTGTGGATGGAGTCTTAGTGCATATGTCAAAATATATTTAATTGGGTTAGATAGCTGGTTATATTGGATCAATGCACTCACAATTGTTGATTCATGTTGAAGACGCACTTTAGAAGGAAAAGTAAGTTGATAAGATATGACCATTGATGGGGACGAGATTTTGGGGTGAACCAAAATTCCATTTCCCCAATAAATCGTTCTTGAGGCCTGTGGGTTATGGGCCCACGAGGCCTATCGGAAATGCTTCTCTTTAGTCATTTGCCTTTAAACTGTGGATGGACACCACCTCCTTTTAGACCTCTGAAAAACATGTGGCTCCAGATTCATTCCTCCAGCAGAAGCCGCCTTGTAGATACCATACATCAGTCTAGGGTCAAAATCATACAAGAAGAGCTTCATTCCGGGCTTGACCTTTTCTACAAGCTCCTTTGTGGCTGGTGGCAAGCCAAACACTTTGTATCGGAAACACTCCTGCTTAGTTTGATAATTACACATAAAAATCAAGCCCGCAAACCTATCTTTTCCACTGCCATCTTCACTGTTTGCTTCCTCTTATTTGTTATCTTTATTTTCAGTGGCAACCCCTGGTGTAACCTCTTCTTCTGTTTTCTTCTATTTAGGTTCCACATTTTTAGCTTCATCAACAACTGACACTTTAGGGGTATCCCAGTTGCTTGTTCCTGTGAAGGTATTGGTGTCTTCGAACTATTGACGAGGAGGGTGGTCTTGTTCCTTGTCATAGTAGCCATAGTTGTCGCCGCCTCCATCGAAACGTCCACTACCATGACCACCAAAGCCTCGGCCCTTGCCTCGTCCTCATCCTCTGCCGCGGCTCTGCCCTCATTACACGCACAGGTTATCTCCCCTTTCATGCACCAAAGAATTCTTCCTTAATATCTCGTTATACATGCATTCAGTTTTAACTAAATTTTTAACTGAAATTTGTTCACTAACTGAATTTTGTTCGCAGTTGGCCTGCTTGCCCATGTGGTTGTCCATGTGTTTTCTTTCTCTAGTTTTTTTCATTAAGATGCTCAGATGCTCCTGCATCAGACTCCCAAGGTACAAAACTTTATGAACTCCTGGTCATATGCATTTCCTTGTCCTTAGCAATTCTACCCATTGTTTCACTTCTTCAGTGGAACTGCCTTCATGGTATTTTGTAAGCTGCAACCAACCCTCTGCAATAGCAAGTCCTCCCTGCTACCAGATGCCTTACCAAGCTTCTCTCCTGAGCTTAGTCTTTTGGCATCTCCGTGGTTCTCTCCTCTCGAACCAATTGAGCACTTCTGCTCTAGGTTTGCTGCAATCTTCTCACCTTCACAAAATAAAATAAAAAATTACAAGCTTACAAATCTTCAGCAAAATTGTACCTCTTTTTTTCTTCGCATGCAAAAACTCCTTTCGGTAGGAAATCTTTTCCTGCTCTAATACCACTTGATGGGGACGACATTTTGGGGTGAACCAAAATTCCATTTCCCCAATAAATCGTTCTTGAGGCTTGTGGGTTAGGGGCCCACAAGGCTTATCGGAAATGCTTCTCTTTAGTAATTTGCCTTTAAACTATGGACGGACACCACCTCCTTTTAGAACTCTGGAAAACATCAGGCTCCAGATTCATTCCTCCAGCAGAAGTCGCCTTGTAGATACCATACATCAGTCTAGGGTCAAAATCATACAGGAAGAGCTTCATTCCGGGCTTGACCTTTTATACAAGCTCTTTTTTAGTTGGTAGCAAGCTAAACACTTTGTATCAGAAACACTCCTGCTTAGTTTGAGAATTACACATAAAAATCAAGCCCGCAAACCTATCTTTGCCATTGCCATCTTCACTATTTGCTTCATCTTCTTTGTTATCTTTATTTTCAGTGGCAATCCCTGGTGTAACCTCTTCTTTTGTTCAGGCTCCACATTTTTAGCTTCATCAACGATTGACACTTCAGGGGTATCCCAGTTGCCTATGCCTATGAAGGTATTGGTGTCTTCGAACTGTTGACGGGGAGGGCAGTCCCGTCCATTGTCATCGTAGCCATAGATGTCGCCGCCTCCATCGAAGCGTCCACTACCATGACCACCGAAGCCTCGGCCCCTGCCTCGTCCTCATCCTCTGCCGCGGCTCTGCCCTTCTTACACGCACAGGTTCTCTTCCCTTTCATGCACCAATGAATTCTTCCTTAATATCTCGTTATACATGCATTTAGTTTTAATTGAATTTTTAATTGAAATTTGTTCACTAACTGAATTTTTTTCACGGTTGGCTTGGTTGTCCACGTGTTTTCTTTCTCTAGTTTTTTTCATTAAGATGCTCGGGTCCTCTTGCATCAAACATCAACCAAAATTGGAAGATAAAAAGCTCTTGATGATCATAATTTACCTCTTGTGATTCATTTTCACATTATAGTAATGTATATTGCGAATCTTCAACACTTAATTGCTCAATATGTCAGCAAATGGCATCTAAAAACTGGAAAAAAAAAAAAAAAAAAAAAAAAAAATGAAGGAAAAACAAAGAAATGAACTCATAATTTACACTATTCTTATAATTAAGGTTACATTACAATTGAGACTGATTTGAAACAATTTCCTTTTCACAAGAACTAGCGAAGATAGTACAATTAGAATGGTCATTGACATCAACTTGTAGAAGAGAGAAATATTCAGGACCATGAACAAGAGTGAGAACTTGAGCATCATAAGAATAAAAAATTGGGATAGACTCTTAAATGCTGAAATCACAACAATGATTAGTTGTTTGAAAATGAGAATTTGTTGAAAAAAATTCTAAATTGGAGTTTTCTTCATTTTCAAATATGATTTGTCTTTGATCATGAGGATTTATTGGGGAGTAAGATAAATCCTCATTCTCAATGTCAGAGTAATCATCATAAATGACTTCATGACATTCACTAGAATTCTCTTCATTCCCATACGATGCATCAAAACAAGAAGTATTGAGCACATGTTCATCAATGTCAGAAGAATACTCAATAATTTTCTCTCTACCTTGATAAAAACTAATAGGCAATTCATTTATATTAGCCTCTTTGTTTTCTGGAACAACATTAATACAAAGAGGGGATGAATTACTATCAGCAAAAATATCAGGATAAATGGAAAAATGATAGTCAGAGACAATGAACCTGAAAACATGTTTGTTTGCAGAATCTTTTGTGTTTTCTCCTTTACAAATTTTAGATTCTTGATCATTTATTTGGATACTTATGCTTTCTTGAATACTGTTGCTTGTATGCCTTGAATTTTGCATATGATCAACATGATCATATTAAGATATTTCTGTAGCTAATTGTACATTATTGTAATCTTTAATTTTTGCTTGTGCTTACAGATTTTCGGAATTTATTTCATGTTTATTTTCATATTTTGAGGCAGCTGGTTCTTCAATTTTATTGTTGATATCTTCTTATAGTTGATTATCAGAATCTTCCAAGCTTTGTGATAGTGAATCATTAACATGTAGGAGATTATTATGATCATCATTAATGTTATAAGAGGTGTGCTATGATCATCATTAATGCTATTATGATTATAATTTATGAGAACCTCCTTCTAGCGCCAAAAATGTTGATGGTAAAAAATAACCTTATCGACATGTAAGGGAGACCACTCAGTCAGAGCCCCAACTAAGCTCTTATCCATTTAGTGTAGTGGTTTCGACTGGTTCAATTGGGTCCAGTTACCCTCTCTCTCTCTACTAGCTGTTAGTATGTCTATTACTTGCCAATAGAAAGAGAGAAATCATATTTGCCCTCTTGCAGAGCTCTTGTAAGAAAGTGATCCTTAAGGTGACTCTAGGGCTCAATGAAGCCGCAACTAATATCTTCCCTTGTGTGAGGGGACTTTTAGAATGTAGAATTAAATATAAATGCAGATTTACTCTAAGATTCAAGTAAAAAATAATCCTATATTGAATTGAAAAATGATAGCCTTCTCTCAATTTAAGAGCAGTTGAACTAACTAATCAAGGAAACAAGGTTTTTTATATGATTGGATTCATTATATAATTTTCATTAATTAAAGAAGTAGTTCATTCCATTAATGAAAGAGAAAACAAAATGGGAATGTATTTAAACAATAAATAGTTACTGCTTAGTACATTCCTCTTTCAATGAAGTCGTATTAATTCTAATTATGTTCTTCTCCTCAGAGATAGATCCTATAGAACTTCAATAGCATAAACCAACCGATATGATAATAGTTCTCAATATCATAATGCAACACACTATTTAGAACACAAATTAAAACCATTTGCAGAAATTCTGATAACAAAATTATTAATTTACATCACAGACAATAGTGCACATGAAATGAAATTAATTAAAATCATACCAAAATCTCATTACAAAAATTTACAGTCCTTGAGAAGCTTCAATTGCTTGGAGAAATGGTTAACAATAGTGCAAAACATCCCTATTTCAGAACTAAAAATACTCTCTGTCTCCATAATTCAACTTGTAGTACATTACAATAGTGCAACTGCACAACAAGAAAATCATAGACTTTTCTCTAAACTTTAGATTTGAAGTTTTCCCCTCAATTACAACTATAATATCCTATTACAATAGTGCTTTCAGAGCCTCTAGTTGCAGAGAAGAGGAACCCTAAACTCATTCTCAAAACTATTATTTAATAATTATAAGAAATCTTCGAAATAGAGAATTATTGAGAGTAGTTTCCAAATCTTGAATTAGAGTTGCAAATTCCCCATTTTTCTCTTTACTGGTTTCTTTCCATTGCTCCAAAATGTCTCAGATCTGAACTTCTCCTACTACAGACCAATCAAAACCAAAAATAAATTAAATTACACACTAAAATGAGAATTAGAAAATTTGGAAAAAACAACTGTCATGAAATTGGTAAATTAAAATAAATGAAATCCAAACAAATTCCAAGATGCGAATTCTTCTAATGGATCTTATTAGATTTTGAATAATGTTGGAGGGTGAAATAGTGAAAATAGTTTTCCCAAACTAATGAAATTTGCCCAAATCAAATTTGAAAAACTAATTGTTGTTGCAAATTCGTCACTCTGCCTTCCGAGATTATTCTCCCAAGTCTTAGCTTTCCAACGAGCTATTGTGAGCCTCATTTGGCCAAGTAAATCTTGAGATACGTCTCTCCAAAGATGAAGTGTTAAAATTATTAGAATTCTAGAAAAATGCATGCATAGGCTAATTTTTCTTTTTTTTTTTTTTTTTTTTTTTTTTTTTTTTTTTTTAAATTTAAAAATCTAATTTTCAATTAACTGTATATTTAATAATTAATTAAATAATTTAAAATAATATTACCAATTATCATATTAAAACAAATTAATTACATTACCAATTTTAAAATATATTACCAGAAACTAATTTAATTTTAATTTTAAAATTAATTAAATTAAAGTACCAGTTAAAAAAAATCATTATTACAAATTCCATAATGGCTTTTGGGAGCTATTTAAGATTCTTGAAATTAAACATGGGGAGAAAGACTTTATTATGTAGGTTAAATGGGATGCATCAGGTGGAGTGAGAAAAGGGATTTTAGAAGACATATTTAAGAGGTATTAAGAAATAGATGTTACGAAATACTGAGGTGTGAGGAATAAAAAGGGACTTACTAAATAGATAAGTTCCGAAACGAGTGTGAGAGATAAGTGTATTGGGCATCAAAGGATGAGGGTTCTCATAGGTTGATATTTTAAAGCGATGGAGTGTCAAAATGACGTGTTCGAGAAATGAGGTAAGGTGAAGTAGGAGGGGAGGGGAGGGGAGAAGGATTTCAGAGACTTTTTAAAAAGAGGTTAGGATACGAGGAGTGTCGAGGTTTTGAGATTGAAATGAAATACTTATGATATGAGTGGAAAGAAGGGAAGTGAGGAAATGAACGAGAGGAGGGCCACGTGGATTGGGTCTTTTTTTTTTCCAATAAATTACAATCACTTTGTAATTAATCTTGTACTTATGAAAAATTATAACCACTTAAATTTTGGGATTTCGGAGTTTTGAATAATTTGGAATTTTAATTTGTTTCGGAAATCTGATAACATATAATGTTAATGGTTCTAAAATCTTGGTTACGGTGGTTATGTAGGATCATTAGTAAAAAATAATGATTAAACAAAATTAATTAAAAACTAATATAAAATAAATATTTACAATTAATTTACAAGAATTAAAATAATATACATTTTGCACATTTTTAGCCTAGGCAGTGAAAATCATCGAACTTCAGATAAGGGTCATTTGCAAACCGTATATCCAAATGAGATGAAATGAGAACTGATGGTAAGCTAGTGAAAAATCAAATGAAATGAAACAATTTGAATGGAAATCCAAAGAAAACAAAAATCTCTCAAAATTGTCAATCACTTAACCAAATGAAAATATTAAAAGGCATTTATCCAAAATTTATGAAAAAGGCCCCCATTATTATTATTATGAAATAACAAGTTAAAAATGGGGGTATTGTGATTTCACCACAACATGACCCAACCTTGTCAGTATTTGGTGCACAATATACAACAATGTAATCTTCAATATTTAGGCCCCTACTAGCGCTACCGTTCAATTTGACTACTTCTCCCCTCCTAGAGAGACATGTGATGAAGTAAATATCTTCCACCTCAATTTGCAGTGGCATTGAATCAATGAATAATTATTCCTGCTTTAGGTCCCAGTAATTGATTAAAATTTCCAATAATCTAGTTTTGGATTTCATGTTTGACATCATCAAAAACTTGAACAAACCATAATTTGTAAGTCCATCAAATGATTCTCGGTCTTCCAAAACTTGATTATCAAGATCACTATGTGCTCTTTCTCTGCAAACTATCGACATCCTGAAATAATTGGTATTTTTAATCGTTAGAAAATCCATTTGTGAATTTGGTTCTTCGTGTATGTAGATCCTGTAAAAGACAATCGCATATATACACAACTTTCCCTCTGATAACCCACGTGTAGGTCTTTCTATACGCAACCCGACAAAACCAGACCCGCGTATTCACAAAACTAGTTATAAATTTAATTTAATCAATCCCAAAAAATCGATTCAATCATTTAAATTTGATCCTAGGGAAAGAGAATGGGGTCAAGAATTACCTGGACTTCGTGGCTTCTGAATTCGTTGATGAAGTTGGTTGGATTTGCTTGCTCAAAAAGATTTCTTCTCAACACTTGGATGGTAAGAATGAAGTTAGGTAAATTCAAAACTTTGTTTTATAGTAAAAAACTTAAACCCACTTTTATAAAGTTCATTTTAACTTTATTATTTTAATTTCATGAACTTTTTGACCTTACTTGAAGTGTTGGGAAGGGCCTTTTTCGGGGTAATGAAGACTTCTCTTATCACTTAGTGATGTTTTCCCATTGTTTGGATTCCATGATCTCTGACCTACTTGGCTGGTATTGCTCTCTAAATTGGCGTATAGGTTGAGATACATCATTTTCCGTTGCATTTTTCATAGTGGCCTCATACTGTGACACTTAGCCATAGGGTCGAACCTACTATGTTACAATGCTTTAACCTCTCTCACTCGTCATTTCGTAAAATCTTAACATACTGGTATAGCCTTTCCTTCTATAGGATTCCTATTGATAATCTCACTAGCATATGTTTGCCATGCTACAAATATTGTATAGGCTCGAGTGTCCTCTTTAGTCTCACCATGACTTTGACTTGAAGCCGCAGTCTTCTTCTTCTCTGCTTTTATTTTGGATTTATACCCTAGAGGCTCCCATATGTTGAGTTGTACTATTGCATTTCATATTGAGCACTTACACTCATTTTGGCCTTAAGTTGACTTCATTAGACTTGTGTATAAGCCACTTTTGACCATGACCTTTCTGCAAGATCAAGCCATGCATTCATTAGCCTTTGCGACTTGACACCCTTTTTCCATGGAGGGAACATTCCCCGAGTTTCTATAACTAGTATCCACCACCTTGCATTGAGCATAAGAATGTTCCAGACCTAAGAACTAAGAATTAGTGCACTTTCCCTTGACACTCATTCTCTCCATTGTACCATAAGCAAGTTTTTTTTGTTTTTGTTTTTTGTTTTTTGTTTTTTGTTTTTTTTTTTTTGTTTTTTGTTTTGTTGTTGTTGTTGTTGTTGTTGTTTTTTTTTTTTTTTTTAGGATTTATAATATGAAAAATACAAAAAATAAATATTCCAAAAAAGAGAGTGGGAACAAGATAGTTTCTTCATCATTTGATGGAAGCAAGTGTCAGTTGCATCACCCTTGAACAAAGCACTTTAAAATGAGTCTTTCCTCCATCAGGATGTGACTTAATTTGGATTTAAGAAAGAAAAAACTGTGTTTCTGAGTCAGTCCTCCACTGGTTGGTTAACTCTTCCGATCATATGGAGAGTTTTGTTAATCCCTCCCGCATCACAAACTTATACAAAGTTATTTTATGCTGCCATGAAGTCACATAAAGTCATGCTTTTGTTAAAGGGAAGACAACTCATTGTCATCCATTCTGCGATGTCTCTTGACTCATTTCTATCGACCATACTCAGTCTTTCAAGTTATTCTAAGTATCACATCAGTTACTTAGTTCTTTACTCGTGTCAGTTAAGAAGGTCCCCATTGACTTCTTGCTGGCAGATATGCTCTTATCAACTCCAACAAATTTCTCTAAGATTACACCTAGAGTCACACCTTGGCCCTATTTACATCATTGATAGGTGACCTTATGCTCAACATCGATCAATATCATGGGTCTTTGACTGAGTGGTTTCCCTCGTGTTTGACGTCAACTTACATTATCACACATTGTGATTTGTGCAACACCTTGGTTTCCATTTGACCCTATTGGTGGATTCCTCACCTATGTGTCATATTTCATTATTGGTTGGTTCAAAGGCTTTATTTGGTGCAATAGCTACATTTTGTGCATGACGGAAATGTACTTTGGGGTGGTTACTTCATATTTATTCATCCGAGTCCTTCCAAATTATTGGCCTGTGGGTTACGCTCATGCTGGTTGATGTGGGATGCCTTATTGCCTTCCTTCCAACAAATCTTTTATCATCAAATCCAACTCATTGCTCTAGGAACAAGGTCTATAGTTCTTTTTCTGTACCTTAGGTTTTGCAATCATCAGTGGTAGACTCCTTCTTATTGATAGTGAGAATACATAAATTTCTCTTGATTGGTAGATTCTTTCAAGTGTTCAACTTCAACATATCTATTCACACTTGTTAGATTGTACTGCGGTACCTTGACACCCATTATCATTATTGGTGAGTTGTCTCGCGTTTGTTAATGATATACATCAATGACCAATAATCAAATGATTTCTCACATGGTTGACTTCAACTCATTTATTCCCATGGATTAGAAATGTACCATTTGCGTTTGGTGAAGACTTCAAGTTATGTCAGCATCTTGGTTCACTTGACAATTCCTTCAAGTTTCTACTAGTGACACCTTTCGGCTCTATATGTTGTAGACTTTCTCAGCAACATCTTATATGTTAGCATCCATGTTTATGTAGTACCACCACTCCACTTACATGACTTGGTACTTTTATGAGGATCAGTTACACAGCATCATTGTTCATACATCCTTCTATGTGATATTGAGACATAGCTTTGTTGTGTTCTTTCGTGGCTATGATACAATGATCCATTATGTATTCTTCAATTCATTTTGTACACTTATGTATACATTTTGGATCTGCATTATACTTGATCAATGAACATGCTTTATTCCTTCTAAGCATGGGTATGCCCGCCCTAGACATGAGTTTTCTTTCTGGGCTAGAATCTGGTGATCTCCTCCCAGTTTTTCTAATGACTCTTCTCTCTATACTTACTATATTTCGGCCATCATGTTCCCCTCTGGCTTCATATATTAAGGGGCATCTGTTACATCATATTTCAACACTCTTGTAGATGTGATGATCTTTTATGACCCTAGGTAGTCCCTTTACCCTTGCAAAATTGGGTTTATATTAAAAAATTATATTTAAAATTCCATACACGACTTTGCCCAGACAAAAGCATATACATACACAAGTCCCAAAACACTATATCCATGTATACATATCTAAATTTGAAAAAATAAAATAAAATGCTATTTTCTTTGGGGGGGGGGGGGTATGGGTTTTACTAAGAGCCCACCTATAGGAACCCGTGGCCTAACTAAAATAACCAATTTTAGGTGGTATATATACACCCCTTGGGTAGGTATAATGGAGAATAGAAGAGAGATATCAACATAATACTCGATTTCCCATAGATCAATTATGCTTTACCTGTGCCTCTTGCACTCCCAATCTTTAGGAAACCCTAGTTTCCTTTGTAGATATACTCAGTCTCCTTATATAGAATCTTCTTTCATTTATTAGAGAGGTTGTCTTCGTGGCTCAGGCTGGACGGATCCGGAGGAAGGCTTCGTCAGTACCTTTTGCCTAGATCAAGTTGTATCAATCTTGTAGTTACTGTTATTCATCAATAAATAAGCTCATGTCTTGCTCCCGAAATATGTTGCTATCTTATGAGTGGTAGTCTGAATTGTTTTTATGATGATCTAACATATTCTTATGCATGTAATTTGAATTATATATATTCTATAAATGCTTATGTGATTGATTAGTAGGTATGCACATCTTGGAGGACGTAGAGGATTTGGACCCTACATGAACATCTTCAAACATAGGACCCCTAGGTATGTTCCTAAGTCAAACTTTAATCATTTGAATGTTTGGCATGTTGAATTGAGTGTTATTTGTTGATTGATTTATTGCGCTCTATTGAGGATTCCAACTATGGCCTTAGGGATTATTTACCACCAACAATAAGCCCCATTCCTAGTTGTAATCATTACGCCGAAGATAAGATGGATTTTGACTTGCATTATAACCATCAATAAGTTGGATTGTTGACCCAATTTTGGGGAGAAGCAAGTTAAGGTTCCATATTCAAATCAGGAAGAGGAGGAGGAGGAGAACTAACATAATTTTTCAAAGAGGAGGAAGAATAGGAATCATGTTGGCTTGAGAAATTTGTTTCCTTAATTTGGTTCTCCAATGCACTAATTTCTCCCTACATTCTTTGAAGTTGATAATGTTGACTTATCAATATGTCCATTGTGGTGGACCATTGAGATATTAGTTGAGAATTAGGCAGTTGGATGTGTTTCATATTATTTTGAATATCATAGATTTTTTCCAATTAGTGACATTGAATTTTTCTTGCGCATATTTGAGTGTGCTCTGCCGTTTTTAGAGGCCGTTCCACAAAACTCAATCCACACTAAGAGGAAACTGATACCGACACCGTTGTGTCTATAACCACGCTGGAGTTGTTTGTAAGATCAAACTAGGGAGCATAAGCCAAACTAGAGAGAACCCTACTTCCCAACAATTCTTAGAGGCCGAAAACAAGGAGACCAAAGAGTTAGGGGTTGGTTAAAGAGTTGGGTTAGGTGAATGGAAAGTCCAAAGAATGAATCTCTACCTCTTCCTACTCCACTGAGAAGAGCATGATCAAGGAGACAATGAATCAAGGTGGATTCGAAAACATTGGATTAAATTGTTGAATAGATGTCATAACTAACTACGCACTTGAATTTTTGTAATGCAAAGAGTAATATCCTAGATAAGAAGGGCAAAGGAGGAGTGAATAGAAATGACGCAAAGTAGATTTTAAATAATTGACATGCATGCCTTATGTTCATGGTGATGACGCTACCAAATGACTCAGTGTGATAAAAACCATAAGTGCCATGCTTAGGGGATTTGAGAACGAAGTCCCCTCTCATTTATTCTTGCAGTTCCTTCCTTGTTTCTTATAGCATGATTTTCTAGTTATTAATCCCTTTTGTTGTTTTGTCTAAGCACATGAAGGGATTGGAACTCCGAGAATTAACTTAGAGCAAGGTGAATCTTTTTGAAAGTTGTACAAGTCTAGAGTATAAGGGGAGAGATTTAAAGTGGAAATGCCTAATTATTGGGGTCGACACTCCCACATTAATTAGCTTGATGGTGTTTAATGCATATGATTGCTTGATTCCTTTATATACTACATAGGCCTATGCTTGGTTGTTTGAGGCTTTGCCTAAGTTCAAGATACAAACTATTTCTTTTTGTCCTTTATGATTCACTGGCACACCCCTTGGGACCACACCTGCCAACCCTTCATTTTCTAATATGTTTACTAGTTTAATGAGTCATTAATTGTTGTCATCTTGTATTATATTTATTAGTCTAATTAGTCATTATTATTATTATTTTTTATCATTTTTAATAATATATATAGTAATGTTATAAAGCACTAATAGCATTATCTTATTCCTCCGTATCTCTACTACAACAATCCTAAAATAAAATTAAAAATGTATTAAATTTGTCACTATACAATATTGAAGACAATCTAATATTGGAGACATATATCTAAAATTATATACTAAACAATAAATAGAAATAATATACCTGCAATGAATAAATTTGCATTAAGAAATACTATAATCAATTAAGTATCACATTTGTGAATTAGTAAAAAGAGACCAAATTTATATAAGCATGTAGTAAACTCTCATTAATTAACAATATTATAAATAATATCTTAAGTACAAACATATATAATTTGAACCAAATAAATATTGTATAAAAAAAAATATGAATAGTCCAGCATTACAATATATTTGACTTTCCAACTAAATATCGACTAATACAATCGTCTACATACTATCAACCACATCAAGCTTTGAAACAAGTACATGAAAATTATCTCCATCGATGACTTTTCCATTGAGAGAAACTTCCTTCTCTTTCCTTCAAACATTCACGTCCATCTAATTTATCTTCATATGGACTAAAGATATTACTTGTGACCTTAATAATATTGACATTAACATCTTCACCCAATGCCACTCCATGGATTATAGAAAATCACTCAATTCATCCAAACTCAACGATAGCAACGTCATATGGATCTAATACTTTCACTTTATATGTATAGTTCCTTAAACATTAAAATTGAAACAAAATTAATTACACATGGAAATTAATTATAAAATAACTCGAAATTGGAGACAATTTGTAAAATATACCATTGCCTATTAATAATTCGAAGAAGGAAAATAATGTTAACTTTACTATTAAGGTGGAACGACCTTTGTTATATACCTCGCACCTTAAATATGATAAAAAACCAATAAAAGAAACTTACTTTGAAGGGGAAACCTCCTTTTATAATGAATATAATGGATAAGAGAATATTTGATGATCCTAAGGCTAGGTCTCCCTAGGTTGTATGTGTGTGTGTGAGAGATAAAGGGCACAATAAAAGGTTCTAGTAAACCTAACAATATAACATTAGAAATGTATTAACTCAATTTATAAGGCTTAATAAGGGGTTTTAGGATTAAAATGGGGCTTATATAGGCCTAACATGCCCCTGCCCTCCAAACAAGTGTTGTCTTCAACACTTGACTAATTCTGGGTGTTTCTGCATGAACAAATCATATTTCTATCTCACCTCTTCCACTTCTAAGTTCTTCCATATGATGACATACTTAGTAATTGCTCAATTTCTTAGCTATTTAATCCTTGTTTCCATGATTGTTTCTAGTTCTAGTATGATTTTCCTTTCATTAATATTTGATAACATAATTTGGGCTAGGGTCTTGTGATCGATTATCTTCTTTAAGCAAGAAACGTAGGAGATTGGATGTATACGAGATGATGGAGGAAAATCCAATTTGTATGCCATACTTCTTATCGTCTAGAACACCTTATAGATGTTGGCATTATGGCACAGGTTTGATGCTATGACACAGGTGTTGTCCTTGATGGCAATTCACTCAGATGACAGATCATTTTAGGCCCACAGAATGAAAGAAAGAGAGGCATACGCAGGTTACTTTTGACCAAGCCGCATGTACACGCGGGTTCACAGACCAAAAGGCGCGTATGCGTTACATGCACTTTCAGGCAAGAAAAAGCGCGTACATGTTAGAAAAATTGGTTTTTGGTTCGTGGTATTTGGTCCTTGGTATTTTGACCCATGGTATTGGTCCAAGGTATCTTGTTCGAAGTATTGACCCCAGGGATTTGGTCAAAGGTTTTGATTCTAAGTGGTTTTGGACCATGGTATTGAGTAAAGCCTAAGACTATAAAAGGAGGAGGAGATCATTAGGCAAAGACACTTAAGTATTGAATATGTGATGAAGAGCTAGATCTTGACTACTGGTCATTGGGTTATGGTGTATCGCTGGATCTGAATCAAGGAGGAACCTGAGTGCTTGAAGAAGGATAAGATCTATTGATGGGTCAAGATCTTAAGGCTTGAAGAGAAGTATCTTTATGTGGTTTTGATCTTTTATCTGAATAATTGGCACATGTTGTAATCTGTAAATCTGATGATATGGGTATAACTGATGTCTGAATGGTTGTAAAGGTTAAATTATCTTTTACAGATTTTGTATGCAGGTTCAATATAACAAAGGCGCGTATACACGCTGGTTCGACATTTCAAAACAGCGTATACATAGGTTTGCCTTGAGAATAGTGCGTATGCACGCAGGTTCAACACATTGAAGTAGCGCACTCCTCATAAAATACATTTTAGCTACTTCTGTTTGTTGTTGCATTGTTTTGGGTTCTGGTTACTGTTACTGTATTCTGGTTACAACATTCAGAGAAATGATTGTTTGATTTAGTTTTTGTTGGTACAAAGGAGATTGGTTGAAGCATATATACTAGATGTTTGATTGATGTTATTGATGGATCTAGTCTAAAAATTTATGAAATGTGGTCCCTGGAAGAAAAGAGAATGTTGTAGCCTTCTGTAGGTCAGCACCTATGTATTAGTAAACAGATAAACTAGTACAAGAGATAGGGGGTTGTAGCTCCCTTCTAGGAGAAGCTGGAGAATGAGAGATGGTTGTAGCCTTCTGCAGGTAGAAGCCTGCGTATTGGTATAAGGCTACACCAGTACACAAGTAAAAATAAGTTTCTTATTAAAGAAAGATAGAGACTATTGCAGCAGGTGGTTTTCACCCACATTGGGTTTCCACCTTATATCTTGTGTTCATGTGTGTGATTGCCTGTTCCATTTACTGCACCTGGTTACTGTTTATATGGTTCTGATACATAAATTAAAGATCAACTAACTAAATTATAAGTTTGCATGGTATACGTTGGTTTCTCTATACACAATTGCGTATACACGTGAGTTTCATTAACATAAGAAGCGTATATAAATCTGTTTATGGAAAAGAAAGATTGTTAAATTTCTAATATTGATTCACCCCCCCTCTTAGTATATTTCCAACAATGGGTATTAGAGCAGGTCCTTTAGAAGAAGCTTGATCTCTTAAAGGAAGATCTATCATCATGGGAAGCTACGAAAGAGAGGGATCCATTAGACCACCGATCTTTGATGGGAGCAACTTCGTCTATTTGAAGGTAAGAACCACAACCTATCTTCAATCTCTTGGAACAGATGTCTGGGAAATCGTGGAAGGAGGATATACATTTCCATCAACAATTCCTACAGATATGATAGGTAGAAAGCAATATGAAACAAATGGCAAGGTTGTCAATACATTATTGGGGAGTCTATCACAATCATAATTTGTCAAGGTTATGCACTTCAAAACCACCAAAGAAATATGGGACAAGATCGTTCTAATCTATGAAGGAGACGATTAGGTAAAACGTGCTAAACTTCAAACTCTCATAATTCAATATGAAACTCTCAAAATGCACAATAATGAAAGTATAGCTAATTACTTCTTACGTATAGATGAGATTATAAATCGCATGAAAAACTTGGGTGAAGAGATAAAAGAATTTACTATAGTTGAAAAGGTTTTAAGATCTTTGTCTTCTAAGTTTGAATCAAAAGTTTCTGCCATAGAAGAAAAGCAAGATCATCAGAGTATGACTATGACACAGTTGCACGGAATCCTAACTGCTGTTGAAATGAGAAAAGGAGGTCCATCAGAAATGAGAGAAGCCACATTCAAGGCTTCAGGAAGAGAAGAGCTCAATGAATCAGGACACATTTTAGAAGGAGAAGAAGAAGCAAACTTTCTCAAGAACCTTCAACGAGGTTTTGGAAGATTGAGAGGTAAACTACCTTTCAAATGCTTCGCTTGTGGAAGAGTCGGTCATTATGCAACCAAAAGTCCTCATAAAGATAAGCTTGATAAAGGTAAGGAACAGGCAAAATGGAATAGAAGACAAAATGTAAGTAAGAAGAGCTACTATATGCATGAAGATAGCGATGGTTTATCAAATAGTGATGAAGATGAACATTGTAATGATTATAGACTTTTGATGGATTTTGAAGATGATGATTTCTTGGATGCTTTAAATGAAGATGGTCTCTATGAAGAAATTTCTAAACTTAAAATCTGTTTAGAAGAAAAGAGTATGATTATAGATACTTTGACATTCCAACTTGTTGAATGGGAAAAACACAATGAAAAGTTAGAATGTGAAATTGTGGGTCTAAGAAAATATATTGAGAAAACAAAAGCTCTCAATCTTAGATTTGCTAAAGGATCAGAAACTTTAGATGAAATTATCAAAGTGCAACATTCTCCTATGATAAAGACAGGTCTTGGATATACTGAAGAAACATCTCAAGCACAGAAGACATCAACCTCTAAAAGCTATCTGGATGCAGCAAGGAGAAGTGAATAGGTTGACAATCAACAACAAAGGCATAAAGAAGATCACCAGGTAAATTGGGTTTAATCTACTTCAAGGATGAACAAAAGCTATAACCAACCACAGGTAAATCAATTTGCTTCAAGAATGAATGTCAATGGAAACTATAATCTCAAGCATAGAAGCCATCAACCTCTAAAATCTATCTTGATGCAACAAGGAGAAGTGAATAGGTTGGCAATCGACAGTAAAGGCATAAAGCAGATCACTAGGTAAATCAGGTTCAATCTACTTCAAGGATGAACAAAAGCTATAACCAACCACAAGTAAATCAATTTGCTTCAATAATGAATGTCAATGGAAACTATAATCATCAGGTCACTAGATTCGATAATCGCAGGAATTTCTTTAATGGCCAATGCTTTTCATGTCATAACTTTGGACACAAAGCTGCTCAATGTGTTGTCTACAAGACCATCATGACTAGAGAAGCACGAAGTCAAAGGAATGTGACTGGGATCATGAAAAGGACCTACAATAACTTTTCTACTCTTGAAAATGAAATAAAATGCTCTATTTGTAATAACTTTGGTCATGAAGATTTTGAATGCAGGAGTAAATTTCGGCAAACATCTAAGAAGGAGCAAGCTTCATTGGGTCCCAAAACATGGAGAAAGAAAGAATCACAAACAGAAAGATGTGGTATAGCCTTGTATGTAGAAGGACAATAAAATCAATGGTACATCAACAGTGGATGCTCGAAACACATGACAGGTGATAAAGAAAAACTTAAGTCATATAATGCCTTAGAAAAGGAAAATAAGGTCTCATTTGGTAATGACACTCCTGCAGTCATAAAAGGTAAAGGCTCCGTTATCTTAAAAGAAGAAAGTTAAGGCTGGCAATGTTATGTATGTAGATGGTCTGAAGCATAATTTATTAAGTGTCATTCAAATGTGTGATCAAGGAAATGAGGTAGTATTTCGATCAAATGGATGTATTATTAATGAGCTTGATACAAGAGAAACAATGATGAACAACAACAGTGCTACCTAAGCAAAAGTGATGAACACTGGTTATGGCACAGATGATTGGGGCATCTAAGTTTCTCTCAAATAAGAAAAGAATGCAGATACAAGGTTGTTCGTGATCTTCTAGATATCAACATTCTAGAGAATAAAACATGCAAATCATGTCAATTTGGTAAGCAAATCAGAGCACATTTCCCTGAGAAGGAAGGATCAGCTAGTAAGATTCTTGAATTTGTTCACACTGATTTATGTGGTCCATCTAGGAAAAAGTCACCTCGTGGAGAAGAATACTTTATATTGTTCATTGACGACTTTTCCATAATGTGTTGGATAGGACTTCTAAAGCATAAAGATGAAGCTTTTGAAAAGTTCAAAGCCTTCAAAGCCTTGGTTGAATTAGGTCGTAAAATCAAATGCCTCAGGTCTGATCAAGGAGGGGAATTTACCTCGGATGAATTCTTCGACTTTTGTGAAGAACATGGAATAAGAAGGGAATTGTCTACTGCAAGAACTCCTCAACAAAATGGAGTGGTAGAAAGGATGAATAGAATTGTTCAACAAATGGTTCGTGCTATGCTAGATGAGTTTGGAACTCCTGCAACCTTCTGGGGTGAAGCTGCATTTGCTGTCGTCACTATTCTCAACAAAACAAATGTCCGGGTAAACAACACTCAAACTCCTCATGAACTCTGGTATGGTAAGACTCCTACTGTAAAATACTTCAAAGTATCTGAAAGAAAATGTTACATAAGGAGGACTGATGAAAAACTTGGCAAGTTTGAACCTAAAGCAGATGAAGGAATTCTCCTTGGTTACTCTTCCCGAAGTAAAGGATATAAGTGTTATAATAAAAGACTTGGGAAAATTGTTTAAAGTATTGATGTCATGATTGATGAATCAGGCAAAACTCCAAGGCAGGTAAAAACCGAAGATTATGAAGAAGATGAGGACTATCTTTCTGCATCAAATCAGACTAATTCTGAAACCAATGAGGCACCAGAAGAACAAATAAGGGTAGAAGAAAAGACTCCATCCAGGTATGTTCAAAAGAATCATCTAGAGACTCAAATTTTGGGGCAGAAAGAGGTAGGTGTGCAGACAAAAAGAACTATTACAGAAGCTTCAAGCTATCTAGCATTGCTTTCCTCCATCGAACTGCAAAATGTAAATGAAGCATGCAAAGATGAATGTTGGGTCAAGGCCATGAATGAAGAACTTGAGCAGATTGAAAAGAATAATACTTGGGAATTGGTTCCTAGACCTAATGATAAGAATGTCATAAGAACCAAATGGATATGCAAAAACAAGTTGAATGAAAATGGTGAAGTTATTAGAAACAAGACCAGACTTGTTTGTAAAGGGTATGCTCAACAAGAAGGTATAGACTTTGAAGAAACTTTTGCACCTATTGCTAGACTTGAAGCCATAAGAATGTTCCTTGCTATTTCTAGCTTTCAGAAGTTCAAAGTATATCAAATGGATGTGAAATCTGCCTTTCTTAATGGAGACCTAGAAGAAGAAGTATATGTTGAGCAACTAAATGGATTCATCCTTGGAAATGATCAAAAACTTGTATGCAGACTTAGAAAAGCTCTGTATGGTCTCAAACAAGCTCCAAGGGCTTGGTATTATCATCTTGACAAATACCTTCATCAACAAGGTTTTTCAAAAGGATCAGCTAATAGCAATATATATATAAATCAACAATGATAAATTGCTAATACTTGTTGTGTATGTTGATGATATCATTTTTGGTAGTAATGAAGAAACCATGAGACAAAACTTTGCGTTGGTAATGCAAAAAGAATTTGAAATGTCTCTACTTGGGGAGCTCACATATTTTCTTGGCTTACAAGTTCAACAAAATGAAGATGGTATTTTTCTATCACAAACCAAGTACCTCAAACAGATCTTGAAGAAATATGGCATGGAATATTCTAAACCAGTATGTACCCCTATGGTAATAGGATGCAGCCTCAATGCAAATGATGAATCAGCAGCAGTACATCAACCAACCTATAGATCCATGATTGGTAGTTTGTTTTATCTAACAGGTACCCGACCAGACATCATGCATGCAATGGGAATAGTTGGAAGATTCCAAGCAAATCCAAAGGAATCACACCTTTAGGCAGTCAAATGAATTTTCAAATATCTTCAAAGAACACAAAATTTTGGTCTATGGTATCCTAGAGATACAGATCTAACACTTCATGCATATACAGATGCAAATTGGGCAGGAAGCGTGGATGACAGAAAAAGCACTAGTGGTGGTGCATTCTTTATGGGTTCCAAAATGGTGTCTTGGTTCAACAAGAAACAAAGTTCAATTGCATTATCTACAGCTGAAGTAGAATATGTGGCTACTGCATCTTGCTGCACACAACTCCTTTGGATGATGCAAACATTGCAAGACATTCAAATCACATGTAGCCACCCATTTCCATTCTATGTGATAATACAAGTGCAATCAATATTTCAGAGAATCCATTCATGCATTCCAAGACCAAGCACATACCTATCAAATATCATTTTCTCCGGGAATAAGTGCTGGAAAAAAAGGTCAAATTGGAGTATGTTCCCTCTAAAGAACAGGTTGTTGACATATTCACCGAACCATTGCCCAGAGAAACATTTGAATATCTCAGACAGAAGCTGAGAGCAGTTGATGCATCATTTTACTATTAAAACCTATATGGTTCAGAGGAAAGTGGTTGTACATGAGTTTCATGAAGCGTATTCACATACATACACCGGTTGTTGTGGATACAGTCGCGTATATGTTGGTTTGAAGAATTTTAGTGGGCCAAACTCAGGAAGAACAAAGTCTGATATGGGTCTAACAGTGATCATCAGGCACAGGTTCAGGGGGAGCATATAATTCTAATAATGCATTGTTGGAATTATCTTAGAAGGTCTTGGTACAAATGTCACAGTTCAGGTGGAATAGGTGTAGAGGGAGATCATGGTTGCTAGTCTGGATGGTGTTTGACAGATGCTGCTGATGATAGTTGTTGATGACTATCATAGTCTTGTCTTAGATAGTTTATTTCTATGTCATGTATATATTTTATGATCAAGGTCATGTAACGATCTTTTTTCCCCACTATGCCTAGGATGGATGATGTCATGTTCTTGTTTTATCATGTATAAACATTTGGTATATCCCCACTTGGTTAGGTGGACGAGTCAATCTTGGGATATCCCCACTTGGTTGGGAGATGGATGTATGTATGAGTTGTTGGTGATAGGAAGGTCATTTATGATGAATAGAGTCATGTTCTTCTTAGAACATCTTTTTGTAGACATTGCTTACAACCAGGGGGAGCATGGACAACACACTTCAGCAGATCATAAAATTCAACATGTACTCAGGGGGAGCATAACCCTTTGCCCTTGATGACAAAGGGGGAGAGTGACTCGGGGTTGCCATCAAGTCCAAAGGGGGAGATTGTTGGCATTATGACACAGGTTTGACGTTATGACACTGGTGTTGTCCTTGATGGAAACTCACTCAGATGACAGATCAGTTCAGGCTCATAGAATGAAAGAAAGAGAGGCATACACAGGTTACTTTTGACCAAGCCACGTGTGCACATGGGTTCGCAGACCAAAAGGCGTGTATGCGTATACACACACTTTCACACAAGAAAAAGCACGTACATGTTGGAAAAATTGGTTTTTGGTCTGTGGTATTTGGTCCTTGGTATTTTGACCCATGGTATTGGTCCAAGGTATCTTGTCCGAAGTATTGACCCCAGGTATTTGGTCAAAGGTTTTGATTCTAAGTGGTTTTGGACCATGGTATTGAGTAAGGCCTAAGACTATAAAAGGAGGAGGAGATCATTAGGCAAAGGCACTCAAGTATTGAATATCTGATGAAGAGCTAGATCTTGAATACTGGTCATTGGGTTATGGTGCATAGCTGGATCTCAATCAAAGAGGAACCTCAGTGCTTGAAGAAGGACAAGATCTATTGATGGGTCAAGGTCTTAAGGTTTGAAGAGAAGTATCTTTATGTGCTTTGATATTTTTTCTTAATAATTGGCACATGTCGTAATCTGTAAATATGATGATCTGGGTATAAATGATGTCTGAATGGTTGTAAAGGTTAAATTATCTTTTACAGATCTGTACGCAGGTTCAGTATAACAAAGGCGCGTATACACACTGGTTTGGCATTTCGATACACTGTATATACACAGGTTTGCCTTGAGAAAAGTGTGTATGCATGCAGGTTTGACACATTGAAGTAGCGTACTCCTCATAAAATAAATTTTGGCTACTTCTGTTCACTGTTGCATTGTTCCAGGTTTTGGATTGGGTTCTGGTTACTGTTAATGTATTCCGGTTACAACATTCAGAGAAGTGTTTGTTTGATTCAGTTTTGGTTGGTACAAAGGAGATTGGTTGATGCAAATGTACTTGATGTTTGATTGATGTTATTGATGGATCCAGTCTAAAAATTTATGAAACATGGTCCCTGGAAGAAAATAGAAGGTTGTAGCCTTCTATAGGTCAGCACCTACGTACTAGTAAACATATCAGCTAGTACAAGAGATAGGGGGTTGTAGCTCCCTTCCAGGAGAAGCTAGAGAATGAGAGAAGGTTGTAGCCTTCTGCAGGTAGAAGCCTGCGTATTGGTATAAGGATGCACCAGTACAAAATTTGTAAAAAAGAAGTTTCTTATTAAAGAAAGATAGAGACTATTGCAGCAGGTAGTTTTCACCCACATTGGGTTTCCACCTTATATCTTGTGTTCATGTGTGTGATTGCCAGTTCTGTTTACTACACCTGGTTACTGTTTATATGGTTCTGATACAAAAATTAAAGATCAACTAACTAAATTATAAGTTTGCATGGTATACGCTAGTTTCTCTATACACAATTGTGTATACACGCGAGTTTCATTAACATAAGAAGCGTATATAAATATGTTTATGGAAGAGAAAGATTGTTAAATTGCTAATACTGATTCACCTCCTCTCTCAGTATTATTTCCAACAATAAAGGCCATAACACCTTGGTTCCACTTTATTTTCCTTCTTTTGTTGCTTGAGGGAAATCTCTTTATATGGTTGTAGTTTCACAAATACTTGATCCCCCACTTCAAATTCCCTTTCATTGCAATGTTGATATGCTTTTTATTTTATCCTATTCTCTGTGATAACCAAGTTGTCCTTCAATAGTTTGAGAACCTCTTTTTGATGTCCTATGTGGTACTCCAATACTTTAGCCTTTGAAGTCCCTTTCAAGGGTGATGTAATGGATGGAGGATGATATCCATAAAATTCCATAAATGGGGACATTTTTTATGAAGTATGTAAGGATGTGTTGTACCACCATTGTGCAAAGTGAAACCATTTGACCTATTGTGTCTATTTATTAGATGCAATCCAATGTAGATATCATTTTAAACATTTATTCACAATCTTCATTTTCCCATTGGACTGAGGATGACAAGATGAAATGTGAGCCATTTGAGTACCCAAACAAGAAAATAATTTAGCCCAAAATTTTCCAGTGAAATTTGGATCTCTATCACTTACAATAGTCTTTAATATTCCATGTATCTTTTGGACTATTTCAATGAATTATTTTTCCATTGTACTTGCTTTAAAGTGATGAGAAAGGGGGCAAAAATGGGCATATTTTTTCATTCAATCTACCACTACCAAAATGAAATGTTTTCTTTCATATTTAAGTAAACTTGGAATAAAATACATTGAAACTTCTTGCGAACATTGGCTTGGCATGACTAATGGTTGTGTGAGCCTTAGGCTCTTGGTTGTATCTCCCTTATTTTGTTGGCATACTATACTTTCAACCACAAACATTTGCACATCTACTTCAATACTTTTCCAAAAAAAAAATCTTTTTTGATCCTATGTTATGTTTTCAAAAATCCTAAATGTCCTCCTAAAAAAGAAGAGTGTAATTATGAAAGGACCTTTTATCTAAGTTGAGAATTCTTACATAAGTATAAACGATCTTGATACTACAACATATAATTTTTCCACATATTTTTTTCTACTTCATTAGGGTCCTTTTGTATTTGTTGAATGATATTGTATACCTTCTCATCTTGCTTCCATTCGATCCTTGCTTCTTCCACCCAGCTAGATTGTGGAATGGAAATAACATTAGCAAACCCTCCATCTCTTCCTCTTTCATTGAGAGTTCATATCCCATAATATGTTGTTTTCCTTTTTTGTAGATAATTTCAAAATCATAACCTAGAATATTTGTAGCCCATTTTTTTTTTCTTTTTTGAAGATAGTATTTTTTCTAAGGAGTACTTCAAACTATCATGATCTATTTTTACTTTGAAGTATCTTCCTATTAGGTATGAACACCATTTATTAACTACATGTAGCATTGCAAATATTTCTTTTTCATAGATGGTTTTGAGTAATTTCTTTCCTTTAAGTTCACTACCTTCAAAATCAAGGGGCCTTCCTTCTTGCATCAAAACTACATCAATTCCATGGCCTAAGGCATCACACTCAATAATGAAAGTTTTTGTGAAATCAGACGTGGCCAGTACCAGATTTATACACATGACCTCTTAAATATTTTCAAAAGCTTTGGTTACTTCTCTATTCTAGGAAAATGCTTCCTTCTTCAATAATTTTGTAAGAGGTGTTGTTATTTTACCATAATTCCTTAAAAACTTGCGATAATATCCTATCAACTCTAAGAATCCTCTAAGTTTATTTAAGGTGTTGGGGATTGGCCACTCCCTCATAGCTTTGATCTTGTTAGGTTCCACTTTGACACCTTCATAGGATAAAATATGACCCAAATATTCCACTTCTTGAACCCCAAAGGCACAATTGGAAGGATTTACATATAATTGTTATGCTTCCAATAGTGTTAAGACCTTGTCAACATGTTGTACACGTTCTTCCCAAGATTTGTTGTAGATTAGTATGCCATAAGAAAATACTAACACATATTTTATAACAAAGGGTTTGAAAATAGAATTCATCAAGTTTTGAAATCTTGAAGGTACATTAGTAAGTCCAAATGTAATAACAAAATCTCATAATGGCCTTAATGTGTTCTAAAGGCTATTTGGGGAATGTCTTCTTCCGTCATTCTTATTTGATGATATTTAAAACAAAGATATAACTTAGTAAATAAATTTGCTTCATGCAATTCCTAATAATTCATTAATGACATCAATATGAAACTTATCTTTAATTATCACCTTTTTGAGTTTTCTATAATCTAAATAGATACACCATGAACTATCCTTTTGACAACCATCACCACTAGTTAAGAGAAAGCGCTCTAGTTAGGTTGAGTGATGCCAACCTCTAACATTCCTTGAACCACATACTCAATCTCACTCTTCTATGCATATAGATACCTATAAAAACTAATGTTGGGTGGTACACTTCCATGTTGCAAATAAATAGCACGATCATGATCTCAAGTAGGTGGAATACCCTTAGGCACCTCTCCAAATACCTTGGAATGATTATTGATAGATTTTTGGAGATCCACTAGAGTAGATGATATAGATGTTTGAACATCTAGTGAACAAAATTGTGCAATTTTACCATGGTATCCCTTTTTTAGTGAATTTCTCATGCTATTGGAGCTTATCACTTTAGAGGGTTTCCATTGCATACGTCTAAGCTCAATTTCCATTCTTTACAAGGAAAATCTCATGAAAATATCTTGAAAATTAAGGTAATTCCTAATGATTTTAATAATTGGACCCCAAATACAACATCAATACATGGATTTATATCACGGGATTACCCAATAAATACACCCCATATTTAGCTTAATACTATGGCACTTCCCTAAACAATTTATGGTACCTCCATTTGCAATCATTGCTTCAAAATTCTAGTGTTGGATATACAAAGCAGTTAATAATTTTTTCCAACTTGTAATTGATGAAATTATGCATATTACTAGAATCTATCAACATTATTAGCTTTTCCTTTTTCCTTCTATATTGAGGTTTTGGAGTATTGATGTTGGCCAATGCATGACAATATATAGTTGGAGTAGTCTCTTCTAGCTCTAAATCTTGTGATGATTCCACTTCTTGATCTTCTTCATCTTCACAACATATGTATAATAATTTCTTCTTACTGCATCTATGCACCTTGCTATACTTGTTTTCACTGTTGAAACATAGTCCCTTTTCACTTTTTTCATCAATTTGTTGAAGTGTCAACTTTACTAGTTTAAGAGAGGAAGGATGATTCTATCTATAGATATTATTGACCAATTTTATAGTAGCCATATTTTTGTGTTCAACTTTTCTTGCTAGACTGAAAGCATTCTCTAAGGATTTAGGTTCAAAGAGATGCACCTAATGTTGGATGCTTTCCTTTAAAGTTCCAAAAAGAGGTGTAACAAATTATTCTTTGAAATATTCTTTACCCTAAGACTCAATATTTGCAATTGTTGAATGTGCTGTATAAGTGAACTTTTTTTCAAAGTTTTACAAAGTGAATAAAAAATGTTTTGCTCTTAATATCTGCATAATGTGCTCTTAATTCTATTGTAAAAATGGACCAAGATACAATAAAATCCTTTTTCCTTTTGCAAAGTCGTTGATACCATACATGTTGATCTTGCTCTAAAAACATGGCTACAATATTTACCTTTTGTAAGGCGTCCACTTGGTGTAGATCAAAGTATTGCTCCATCTTGAAGATCCATGGTATAGGCTCATTACAATCAAACTTCCTCATATGGATCTTGAGAATATATTAGTTCCTTAGGGTTGACTTGAAGCTCTAATTATGTGGACCTTGGAGTGAAAAACCATGATTATGGTTCTATGGTTCAATAATTGTTCTCTCCAATTGTGATAAAATACTCCCCATAGATGATTGAGTTCCAACACAATTTTTCTCCTTATTTACATGATTTACCCAGATCCTAATATCCCTTTTAGGAACCATTTCCATGAGAAGTTTTTCCATGGTATTCATGGAAATTTGTATTTATTCCTTGTTTTAATTCATATTTTATTTTCATCCATTATTTCTCTTTGAAGGTTTTCTCAAGAAATTGTTAAAAAAAAATTCAACAAACTACCGTCCATTTCATTAACTTTCTTTTCTAATTTGGAGAAGTTAAATTCTAAGTCTTCACTTTATTCATGAGTCCTGCATGAGAATTTAGGAGATTCAATTATTGTAGTAGCTTTCTTTGGAGGCATAATAATAGTACTTTTGTTTATCACAAATTTCAGCCACAAAAAAATGGATCTTCTGATCAAAAGTTATGTCACTTGTAAGATATGTACCTTTAATTTAACCTTAGTTTGGAGAATATCTGAATCACTAAACTTTTCCTGATATATATTTGAGATGTGATCCCATATGAATTTGGAGTTTTGGATTTTAGCATTGTAATATGTATTATTTTTGATTCTGCAGGTCTAACCAAAATTTGATGTGCCAAGTGAAAGCTATGGTAACTTTTCCAAAACTTGTTGAATTTTGTCCTCTTCTAAAGAGAACTTGTATGGTGTGCCACTTGTTCCTATTCTTCATGTTTGATTTTAAATTTTTACCGAAGTTAATTTTTTATATCTCCTCATCTTAAAATTTGAAGTTTGAAGTTTCCTCCCCAAAAAAATATAGCGAATATGCCATGAGCACTCATGTAAAACTGATTTCAGCACCATTCAGAAACCCTAACTTCCATATGGTATATCTTATAAACTATGGGAAACCATAATATAAAGTTTTTACTAGATGTGTCCCACGATTCCTTCTCAATATCCTCAAAATTTAGCTATTTGAAACACCCAAGTAAAACAATTTTAGTGAAAATGTAGAGATGACTTGTTTGAAACAGATATTAGGACCCTTCACCAACATTAACTTCCACATTGTATATATTAGAAAGTGTAACTAAAGAAAATTTGAAATTTTAATCAAATGTCCTCCAAGATCTGTCGTCAATATGCTCAAAATTTTACCATCTAAAATGTCCCAAGCAAGAATTTATAGAGAAAATTCCAAGATGACTTGTTAGAAGCAACAAAACCCTAGGTTCTTATGCTTTGATACCAAATGTTATGAACCTTCCACCTTAAAAATGTTAAGAAACCAACAATTACAATCCAATTTCATGGGGAAACCTCCGTTTACAATAACTACAATGCATAATACAAGATTTGATGATCTTAATACTAGGTCTCCTAAGTGTTTATTTTAGAGGCAAAGTGTATAATGAAAGGTTCTAGCCAACCTACCAATATAACAATAGAAATGGAACAACTCAATATCTAGGGATTAATAAGGGGTTTTAGGGTTAAAATGAAGCTTATATATAGTTTAACAACCTTTCACTGAGCAAAACTCCGAATCCACAACACAATACAAACATTCTATACTCTCCTATATCTTTAAATAGTTTTTTAATAATAAAAATCCTAACTAATTGTGGTCTTGTTAGGGTACCAATTACCTAGAGGCCTTATAAAGTGGACCTACATTATATAGCTATTCATTATTATCTAGCGAGACTTATTTAAATAGGATGGTTGCATACAAAAATTAATTTAACTTTTAGATAGCCTTAAGTAGGGAGGTTTGGATAGGACCTTAACATACCCTCCAAATTTAAAAGAAACATTTCCCTAAAGGCTTAATAGGGAGAAATTCCAATAGAATCATGGTTAGTTCCCATTACCCGCTAGAAAGTGGGTAACCCCTGTTATCGCTTAAGAAATGATTTCTAAATTCGGAGCATCAGTTCTATTCCAAAGGATTGGTGTTAGTCTTGGTCTATTCTTTCCATGGTTGCTTTAGTGTCTAAGATCTAGAAAATAGTCTTGTTGGTATGGTCAAATAGGGTCAACACTCCATTCTTGCCCATCACTAGTCCCACATCACACATTATTTCCATGTGTCAAGATTGTGTCAAGGTTTACAATTTACATTTGTTCCTAAGTCATAATGTTAGATGGTGGTTAAGTTGCTTTTATGGTTTTTAGAGTCTAAGTCATAGGGTTAGAGTCTCATTTCCATCATCAAATAAAACTCAACAACCTTGTTTTACAGTTTATGGATCTCATATCATGTTTTGAAAGTCATGTGTTTAGCCATTTTGGAAAAATTTTGAAACTTGCTACGAATCCACGTTTTCGTAGCACAAACAGTGTAAAAAACCAGTTTTGTGCTACGAAATCACTGAACTAGGAGTTTTCATAGCGCGCTACAAAACCCCTGAAAAAGCCTGTTTCAGCATAAAAAACTCTATTTTCTGCATTTACTAGTCAACTTCCAGAAGGGGTCCTGAGCAGCTGAGAAGTCAATTTTGAAAACTGAAAGAGGCTTTTCTTCCTAACATACCAAAATACAAAAATATCTTTCAGTTTCTTCAAATTCATTCTGAGGTGGGAGGAATTTATGGTTAAACTTGCACTACGAAACTGCTGAAAGTCAAGCTTTGTCTTCTAGTTTTAGCAGTCTTTTTCAAGATCAGTTTCTGGTCACATGAAAAGGTGTTTTGGAATTTTGAAGGAGGTTTCTCTTCATCAACTCTCCAGATACAATAACCTATATCACTTTCTTCAGAAGTGTTTTCAGTTGGGAGATAATAAGCTTTCTTTGAGGCCCTAATTTCAGAGAACGATGTTTTCCTATTTGACGTGTTTTTCAAGGACAAATTTTGGACAGCTGGAGAAGTGTTTTAAAAAACCAAGAGAGGTTTTTGTTCTAGAATGCATGGAATACAAAAAATTCCTTCAGTTTCATAAAATATGTCACGAGTGAGAAGATAAGGGCTCTGTCCCACATGCCATTTTCAAGGATCCTAAGCCTAAAAACAAGGAAACATGTTCCCTAATTTCTAGGGTTTGTCATCAGCAGCAGTCAGGTGACAACGTGGGAGGCTTCATCAAATTTGACTTCATGAGGTTGCAGCTGTCAAAGAATGCATTTAAATTTTTAGATAAGGTTGTTGTAATCATAATAAGGAGTTACACTCGTAGTTGTATTAGGTCTCTAGGACTGCTAGTTAGTTGTCAAATGCATTTAAAGGTTTGTTTTATGGTTAGAATAGGTGTCACTGATGGCAATTTCGAATTCTCTTGATGAGGGATGATGGAATACATGTTGTAAATTCCATATATAAAGCAAGAGGTTGAATTAGCAAAGGGTTGGAGACTTTTTGGCTCAGCTACTGCTTTATGCTATGAACTATAATCAGTGATGCAGAGAGGCTTTCTTGAACAGATCTGAGTTATCATGGAGTTAATCCTTTCTTGATCTATATGTTATTTTAATTACTTGCAGTAGATCTTATTGTTAATACTCAAAATTCATAATCTAATGCTCTGAGTTCCTTTAACAATAAGATGACTGTGTTTTATATTTGAACCACCAGCACTAGATTACATTGCTATTATTCAAAATTCACTACCATGTGCTTTGATTTCTTTTAGTAATGGAGTGATTGTGTTAAGTAGCAAATCTCATTGCTATTACTCAGAACTCATAACCTTATGCTATGAATTCCTTTAGTAATGAGATGACTGTGTTTTTTCAGAATCTTGTGAGTAAACCACCTTTGAACCATCAACAGTAGATTTCATTACTATTACTCAGAATTGATAACCCTATGCTCTGACTTCCTTTAGTAATGGAATGAATCTTTTAACCTATGTTATTGAGTGAATTGTCTTTGTTTAAGAACCTTATTTGTCTCAGCTTTCATGTTAAGAAACCTTGCCACTAAATTTATTGACTTGTTGACTCCATAGCCCAATGGTAGCAAGCCTTCATCTTTTCAACCTACAAACATACAAAACCAAGATAGAGTTAGCCATTTATATTATCATTAATCAATATCATTAACCCTTGAAAGAGCCCTCTCAAGCTGAGGAGGCTAAGCCTCAGCCAAAAGCTTGGTTTGAATTAGTTACATTGAGATAATCTGATCAGCAGCCTATCAGGGACCTATTTTGGTGATAACATTTTGGTGCGTCTGCCGGGAGACTGAAGATTATTCATTCCCAAAATCAAGAGACTGAACTTCTAAAGATAGCAGGAGCTCAGAAATATTTTTGAGGCTGCAAAAATACCTTGGCGACTCCATTGTTGAAGAATTCGAAATTCATAGTTTCATGGTCATTCCACTGGAGTTATGAAGAACATAGATGCTACCATTCTTATTTCAAGGTATGCATGCATAAATTGTTTAAGAATTCATGGTTTCGCAAATCATTTTCCCAAGGATACATATTTTCTAAGGAATGGTCCAAAATTCAATGGAGAAGATTTGAGTTTAACTTTGAAGCATATATCAGATTTCTGTGATTTTACCGAGCTTCTTAGAGTCAAACATGAGGATGTTTGCTTTATGTTGTTCTATGATTTATTTCAAGGGAAATGTAAACAGTGGATTGAAAGCTTTCCTGCCAAATCTATTAAGTCATTTGCAGACTTTTGGTTTATCTTTTTGGAGGAATGGATAGACAAACTAAATTTGGTGGCAAACTCTCCTTCAATTCAAGGTTTCAAACAATGGAATGATGATCATATTAATGAAGAAATAGATGATTTTTTTTTTGTCCTTGTCTTCTTATCTAAAATCATTTGAGTACAAGATAGAAGATAAGATGAAATTTTTGGATGAAGTTGCTAAGAACATTGAGAAAGACATTGAAGGTTTACAAGGTCAAATTCAATCATATAGTCTTCATGATCATGATCATACTCTTCAAAAGCTGTCTATGGCAGAATACAAAGAGAGGGTGTTGCTTCCTTTCTCTTTCGAGATTGAGGAAGAACACATTATTTTTTAAAATCAATTTGAGGTGCAGTTTGAGAGCACACAATTGAAGCCTTATGCAGATGATCAAAGTATTGGTGAGTTGTCTAAAGCTGTAGAATATCACAAGAAACATCAAACTCACCATGTGTTTTTTGATCCTATAGCTGACTACATGGAAAATATTTACTGTTCAGGCTTCCAGTTATATTTTCATCTTGAAGAACAGTTACACCTCATGCTGCCTTGGTTATTTCAATATCTGGTTTATTTTTGTTTCAAGCACAGTCAAGAGATTCAAGTGTTAGATCAGATCGATGATTGGCTTCATTGGAAGTTTCATGTTCCTTGAGCTACAAGTGGAGATTGTAGCTGATACGGTAGGTAGATGCAAATAAGCTCATGGTAGGTTGATTGAGCATCTGTTTCAATAGGTGTAGTTTGAATTCTTCTTGCAAAAAATCATTAAAGGCTTGAGGAGTAGATTGGGCAGAAGTTTAGAGTTTTATTCTAGAGAATGGATAGTGGCACTAGAGCTACAAGTTCTTAGTATACCACAGGGGCACGCTATCCCAAGTGGAGCCACTGTTATCACTTAAGAAATGATTTCTAAATTTGGAGCAACAGTTCTATTCCAAAGGATTACTGTTAGTATTGGTCTAGTCTTTCCATGGTTGCTTTAATGTCTAAGATCTAGATAAGAGTCTTGTTGGTATGGTCAAATAGGGTCAACACTCCATTCTTGCCCATCACTAGTCCCACATCACACATTATTTCCATGTGTCAAGCTTGTGTCAAGGTTTACATTTTACATTTGTTCCTAAGTCATAATGTTAGATGGTGGTTAAGTTGCTTTTATGGTTTTTAGAGTCTAAGTCATAGGGATAGAGTCCCATTTCCATCATCAAATAAAGTTCAACAACTTTGTTTTACACTTTATGGATCTCATATCATGTTTTGAAAGTCATGTGTTTAGCCATTTTGGAAAATTTTTGAAACTTGCTACGAATCCACATTTTCGTAGCGCAGACAGTGTAAAAAACTTGTTTTGCGCTACGAAATCATTGAACTAGGAGTTTTCGTAGCGCGCTACGAAACCCCTGAAAAAGCCTGTTTCAACATAAAAAACTCTGTTTTCTGCGTTTACTAGTCAACTTCCAGAAGGGGTCCTGAGCAGCTGAGAAGTCAATTTTGAAAAATGAAAGAGAATTTTCTTCTTAACATACCAAAATACAAAAACCTCTTTCAGTTTCTTCAAATTCGTTCTAAGGTGGGAGGAATTTATGGTTAAACTTGCACTACGAAACTGCTGAAAGTCAAGCTTTGTCTTCTAGTTTTAACAGTCTTTTTCAATATCAGTTTCTGGTCACATGAAAAGGTAATTTAGAATTCTAAATGACATTTCACTTCATCAACTCTCCAGATACAATAACCTATATCACTTTATTCATAAGTGTTTTCAGTTTGGAGATAATAAGCTTTCTTTGAAACCCTAATTTCAGAGAACGGTTTTTTCCTGTTTGACACGTGTTTTTCAAGGACAGATTCTGGACAGCTGGAGAAGTGTTTTAAAAAACCAAGAGAGGTTTTTGTTCTAGACTGCATGGAATACAAAAACCTCCTTCATTTTCGTAAAGTATATCATGAGTGAGAAGATAAGGGCTCTGTCCCACGTGCCATTTTCAAGGATCCTAAGCCTAAAAACAGGGAAACATGTTCCCTAATTTCTAGGGTTTGTCATCAGCAGTCAGGTGACAACGTGGGAGGCTTCATCAAATTCGACTTCATGAGGTTGCATCTGTCAAAGAATGCATTTAAATGTTTAGATAAGGTTGTTGTAATCATAATAAGGAGTTACACTCGTAGTTGTATTAGGTCTCTAGGACTGCTAGTTAGTTGTCAAATGCATTTAAAGGTTTGTTTTATGGTTAGAATAGGTGTCACTGATGGAAAATTCGAATTCTCTTGATGAGGGATAATGGAATACATGTTTTAAATGCTATATATAAAGCAAGAGGTCGAATTAGCAAAGGGTTGGATACTTTTTGGCTCAGCTACTGCTTTATGCTATGAACTATAATCAGTAATGCAGAGAGGTTTTCTTGAACAGGTCTGAGTTCTCATGGAGTTAATCCTTTCTTGATCTATATGTTATTTTAATTACTTGTAGTATATCTTATTGTTAATACTCAAAATTCATAATCTAATGCTCTGAGTTCCTTTAACAATAAGATGACTGTGTTCTATATTTGAACCACCAACACTAGATTACATTGCTATTATTCAAAATTCACTACCATGTGCTTTGATTTATTTTAGTAATGGAGTGATTTTGTTGAGCAGTAGATCTCATTGCTATTACTCAGAACTCATAACCCTATGCTCTGACTTCCTTTAGTAATGAGATGACTGTGTTTTTTCAGAATCTTGTGAGTAAACCACCTTTGAACTATCAACAGTAGATTTCATTACTATTACTCAGAATTCATAACCTTATGCTCTGACTTCCTTTAGTAATGGAATGACTCTTTTGACCTATGTTATTGAGTGAATTATCTTTGTTTAAGAACCTTATTTGTCTCAGCTTTCATGTTAAGAAACCTCGCCACTAAATTTATTGACTTGTTGACTCCATAGCCCAATGGTAGCAAGCCTTCATCTTTTCAACCTACAAACATACAAAACCAAGATAGAGTTAGCCATCTATATTATCATTAATCAATATCATTAACCCTTGAGAGATCCCTCTCAAGCTGAGGAGGCTAAGCCTCAGCCAAAAGCTTGGTTTGAAATAGTTACACTGAGATAGTCTGATCAACAGCCTATCAGGGGCCTATTTTGGTGATAACAACCCCTAGGAGAATTTTTTTCTCCTCTTTGGATGCCCAACGTACCAACATCCCTATGACGATTAACACATGGCATTATTCCAAGATCCTCCACCTATTACTTTGGTCAAATATCTCTCACTTGTCATTTCTTCTTATAAGAAGGTGGGTCATCTATCGGTAGGTACTTTAACCATTCTTACAACCATGTGCTTTCATTCATTGTCATGGGAATATTAATATGGATCATAGGGAAAACTAGATGCTTAGCCAATATTGATTGTATTCTCGTTCCCACACTTCACTTGGGGGATTAGTCTTGGGATCTAGATTGATGGGACCTCCTCTAAGACCTAAGGGTGTAGGAAGAGCAATACTAGGGAAACACTAATTGATGTAGTGTGTCCAAGGTAATCCGTACTTACCATTTTTCATATCTCTTAATTATCTAGCTCCATTACTTAAGCCAATAGTCATTTGTCATTGGGATTGGCACCCTTTATCCACATATTTGAGTCAGGGCTCAGAAACTCAGCCCCAGAGGTTGATGTGACTAAAATAATTTTAAAAGCATATAAATCCGTAGTAAAAGAAAAATGTAAAATGCAAAAGATGGATGGGACATTATTTAGCACATGAGAAAAAGCCTAGCATGAGCTCTATCCCCCTCATTAGCCATAATAAAATTCCTTAACCATTTAATAATTCATTTAAAGAAAGGAACTCTTTAAAGTACCAACCCTAATGAGCGGGAAACTGCTGCATCTTAAAGGGGTAGTAGAAAATACAAACGTATTTACCAAATAAAAACAAATCATTAAAAGTATAAATCCATAGTAAAAGAAAAATGCAAAATGCAAAAGATGGCTGGGACATTATTTAGCACATGAGAAAAAGCCTAGCATGAGCTCTAGCCCCCTCATTAGCCATCATCAAATTCCTCAATCATTTAATACTTTATTTAAAGAAAGGAACTCTTTAAAGTACCAACCCTAATGAGCGGGGAACTGCTGCATCTTAAAGGGGTAGTAGAAAATACAAAATGTATTTACCAAATAAAAACAAATCATTAAAAGTAAAAAGCGCACTAGGAGGGTGGAAAAACAAGGTCGAGTAAAGGGATAACACATGCATCCATGATTGTTCCCTCTTTATATTTATACACTTAGGCTATTGGAACCCTATTAGCTGGTCATATGGATATGGCACCTACCTTGAAGCCTTTCCCATCTTGTAACCACCATTATCACGCATACCTCGTAATATCCCTTGTTTTGACCCCTAATTTTTGTAATGTTAAATGTGAACTCCAACACAAGTGTATGGTTGAATGACTAGTTGAAACTATGAACTAAACATTTTTTTAATTATTATTAATTTAAATAAATTAAAAAATTGAAGGGGGACATCTTATGGATCCTTATTTAGAGGGAGTTTCTTTTTTCTTTTTTCACGTGTGGTTCACGGACACCTGTGGTCACTGGGTGGCCACTATGTCCATGGAAAATTTGAGCTTGATCAAGGGTCAAGCCTTGCGGCCAATAGCTAGGCCTAACCCCAAGGGCTTTGGGGAGAATTGACCTTGTGACCTCCCGAACGACGAGGCACTTACTTGACCAGATGAGCTAACCCTTGGGGCTCTTATTTTGAGGGAGTTGCTTAATTACTCTCATGCATATTTTGAAAAACCCCGCCCAACCAAATTTAATTTTGAATCCACATGAAGGTGAGAGAATCCATTCCCTCACAAATTTTTAATGTGATGTGATTGGGGGGAGAGTGCATGTTGTTGAAAATAATTTATGAGAGTGAGATTGAAAGTGGTGGAAGGGAAGGGCGATGCACATTCACTTTCTCCCCTCGAAGATCGAAGAGATAGTTGAAACGACCCTTCAAAAGACAACACCAAATTAAAGCTAGTGCTCTCTTAATACTCACAGGGACACAGGGAATTAGCTATATGAATGCACAACAAGACGGGGGGGGGGGGGTTGGTTAGATAGGTTGAACTTCATTTGATTAAAAATTCATTGTTGAAATTTCAGTGGTCGGTATTGTGGAAGGAGCTGTCTCTCTTAGACATCCATATTTTCATCTAGTTGGTTCATACTCTCTTTAATTTCTTATATTTATTATTGGGACTGATTACTTGTCATGAGTAGGAAGTTTTCTCTCCCTCTATGATTCTGGTGTGTAGACACTCTTATTCTCTTGTAGTGTAGAAAGCTTTGAGACCAATTCTTGGTGGTGTGTAACTATGGAGCTCCACATGGATGGTTGAGTAGCATTGGAGGTGACCTTGATATTGTTGCTTTGCTACTTTGAGCTTGTGTTCTATAAACTTGAGCTTGTACTTTGTGACCTCATGTGTTAGCCTTTTTTACTGTGTTTGAGACCATTCAATTACTTGTATAAGACCGTGTGGCCTATGTGAAGCTAAGTGAACGAGTGAACCACTAAGTGTTTTTTGTTTAGCTAAAGAACCACTTAGTATCTATCATTTGGCTAACGAACCGTTTAGTGCTTTTTGTTTGGACAATGAACCAAGAAGTGCTTCTTGAATAGTTAATTTAACTAATTAGTTCTTGTTGTTTAGTTGATGAACCATTAAGTGCTTGTTGAAGGGTTGATTAAACCACTAGGTTCTTGTTGTTTGGATAATGAACAACTTGTTGGTTGTTGATGGATGATTAACCACTAAGCCCTTGTGAAATGGTTGATGAAACACCTACATAATGGATTCAATCCCCAAGAACTAAGCAACATAATCATATTGAATTTGGGAAAAACCCTTTGTTTTGAAATTCAGAGAGTAAGTGAATCACTTAGGCGCTTACAGAAAGAGAGTAGTTGATGAATCACCTAGATAATGGATTCCATATCTTGAGAGTTTAACCAAGCCATTGGTGTGAATTTCCCTTGTGAAAGCATCTCCTTAAACTCTGGATCTAACTTAGGGGTGACCAGCTGTAAGAAATATGGTAGTGTAGCTGGCCTATGGTTGGGTGGAGAGTGAAAGTCCCTCCTTTGGTTTCCAACCATCTTTAACACACAAATAAGTATAAATTACTTACATATGTTGTCTTATGATCATTGATGATTTTCATTATATTGTGAATGGTGCAAGATCTTGTGTTTTTATAACTGTAATGAATTCCTTAACTATGAGGTTCAATGTCATGTTCATGACTAGATTGATATTTGTATGTCAATGAATCTAATGCACTCTTCAATCTTGTGGTCCATTATTATAGTTATGTTTCACATGAGAAGTTATGTTTATGTGATTGTGCTTGTTAAGTTGATTTCTAAGCATGTGAACATGCAAGTATATCTATTCCTTGCATGGGTTATAATGTTTAAACTGGATTTTTGGGGTTTTAGGCCCTTTGGGGTCACAATTCCAGACATTAGTTGTTGAGGCCGCCCCTGTGTTAAACATAGTCAATGAGTTTGATGGCTCAAACTTCAAGCCTTGGGTTGTATTAATCCTTAAGACCTCAATCAGGCAGACAAGGGAGAGGGAGTACCTCCCCATTTCATGATTCCCACTTTGGGTTCTTTGTTATATATACATGTATGCTTCCAAGGTAGGCATGAGAAAAGAGTGTGAAACATGTTGTAAATGAGCAGGGTCAAAAATGAGTAAGCACTAGTGGAATCATGCCCCAATGGAAAAATTATGCATGGGTTGATATTGATCATCGTTCGTTGTCCATGAATCATCATGCTTAACAAGTGAGTGGGCCGAATCAATGGCTAAATACAAATTGAATGAAGAAATGGATGAGAGTGGGTTTGACTAAGGAATTGTGAGTACAAAACCTTGTTGCTACCCACTGCTCGCTTCCCACCACCATCACTTATGATCTATGCAAAGTAATGTGGAACAAGTGTGCTAACAAGGATTGATAGACTTGGATGTGAACTCACCATAGAACCTGTCATGCCCCACCACCTATTGCTAGGAGAGTTTGGTGCATGGTTTGATGTATGACTGGGAGACCACCACTGTGTATTTCTTTCATTATCCACAACGTACTACAACAATAACTTAAAAAAAGAGATGAACCATCTTGAAAAAGACCTAGGTCAGCGTGACCCACCAATATGACCCGTTAGGGTTGCATGGAGGCTATATCGACACTGTGTGGCCAAATTGTTAAGATGGCCTCTTTTAACAGGCCAACCTTCAAATGGGTATAACTTTTGATATGGGGCTCAAATTGTGATAAATTTTATATGACCGTAAAGTTCTCAATGAGATGAACACAATGGTGGTAACATAATTAAATTCTGAAGAATTGGAAAACTAAGGTTTTAGGTAACCCCATCTTCATAGAAAATATTGTATATTAGGTTAGAATGAGTAGGTAACACCTTCATTAGCTTGAGTAAGGCATAAGGGGGAGGGAGGTGGTTAGAGAGTGGTATCAGGTCTTAGGTTCAGCACTAGACTTGAAGAGACTCATGAATAAAAAATGGTATAGGTTTGATTGTGGCATATCCAAATTTTCCTTGGATTCACAACATATGTGGTTGCTAATTCTAAGAGAATGCTTATATGTCTTTTTATTTTATATGACTAACATTCGTTTTGATATTTTGAACAACTTCAGATCATTATGCATAGTGCTAACATGCCAAGGTAATAAATTGATGTACTTATGACATATTCAATTTTAAGCTATGTATGTGATGGCACATAAAAAGACACAAATTCCAACTGGAAAAAGAAGAATGAGCAACAAAATGGTGCAATAAAACACAGATATATCTCAACATAATTAAGAAGAGGATTCAGTTGGGAAGAGGTCTGAGGATAATTTCCCTAATTGGATGGACACTCTCAAGAGATTGAAGGTTGATTGAAGAAGTTGTAAAGCAAATAATGGAAATATTATTAGAGCACAAGCAAAGAAAACATAAGTGAATGTAATTATTTTATAGAGTTTATTTGATCTATAAAGATAAAGTAGTATGAGCTTGGTGTCAATTATATAGGTAAACACAAATCCCTACAAGGTCCTTTGGAAGTATAGAAACATGGATTGGAGGGCCGAGGCTAATAAGGCATAAGGAAACATGTCAAAGAAAAGACATAGGTAACCAAATGAAGACACAATGAGCGGGGGGGGGAATTCCACTTAGCACTCTAAAAAGAGAGTCAAGTAGCCAAGACCAGTTGCATAATTTTGAAACTAGAAGATACCAATAGCAAATAAAGAGTGAGAAAAGCATAATTTCAAAGGATTTCAAGAAATAAAAACCCCCTACCTTTGATAGAGAAATTAAGAAGGCTTAAGAGGCAAAAGCCTCTTTGTTGGGAATGAAGAAATATTTTAGAGTACATGACTAGTCTAACAACATGAAGGTCAAAGTAGCCATTTTTATCTTGAAGGGTAAAGCTAATATATGGTGGGTGGATTTAAGAAATGTCAAGGACATAGAGAAGGAGTTGTCAGAGAGGAAGTTTGAGAAGTATTTTTGTGTAATGTACTTGTCTTAGAGGTACTCCAACAACAAACTTAAAGAGTTCCACAAGAATAATCTATTGCAACTTACCACATATGAGTACACTAATATATTATTAGAACTTTTGAGGTTTGTCCCATATGTTAGAGACGAGAAAGTGAAGCTTCAAAGGTACCTCAATGGGTTATCATAATATAATCAAGATAGTATTAGTTTTATGAGCCAAGAACTTTATTGGACATCATTTGAAAAACCAAGTATTTCTATGTTCATTCTAAGCATAGGGCTGAGTTTTGAACATAATGGAAGAAGAAGAATACGGCCATTTTCAAGGGAAAAGGGTTGAAAACCTCAAGATATAAACAAGGAGGGAGGAAAGTGGAGTTCATCACTCATGCCAAGGGTGAATTCAAGTGAACTTTCCCTATTTCTAATAGGGATCAACCCAGTAAACTTGCAAGGGAAGAGGTTGAAGGGTTCAAGAAAGGACCATTCCAATGTTTGACATGTGGAGGGAACCACCTACAGAGGGATTGTCCTCACGAATAGAAAAATGACAAAAGATTTTGTAATTTGCAAGAGGTAGAAATGATGAATGATGTGGTGACCCAAAGTATGCCTTTGAATTTATGGTAAATTAGACAAAAAGAAAGTGGATCATCAGGCTTTAGTAATCGAAAGGAAGGTATAATCATTAATGAACCTGTTTCAAATTTAATTGGCCTTGGTTCTAATTTATACTATATCATCTCAAAAGTCACAGGAAATGTGGTTAGCAAAGGAAAATTCATGAGAAATCATGGATGGTCCATTTGGGCATGGGAGCCAAAAAGAGAGTGACAAAGTTAGAGGAATCATGCCATTTAGAATTGAATAGCATGCCCATAAGAAGGAACCACAATATACTGCCCTTGGGTTCATATGCCATTCTAATTGGCATGGACTGGCTAGAAGTCGACAAAAAAAAAGTGGATTTTTATAATAAATCACTGGAATGCCTCAATGATGAACGCAAGGAAAATATATTACAAGGGAAGAGAAAACCTATCTCAGTTAGGAAAATTTCAACGTTGCAAGTGAAGAAATTCAACCAGAAAGGATGTTACCTATTCGTGATCCAAGTAGCCTATGTGATAGAGGGAAGCAAACCTATACTTGAGGACCATACTATATATATATATATAGATATATATATTTACACTGTGGTTCACAGACACTAGGTGGCTGTTACATCCATGGGAAAATATGGTAAGATCAACCCCGAAGGGAATATTTTAAAGCCCGTCGTCCAGACTAGCAGAGCCTAACCCCAAGGGTGTTGAGGAGAATTGACCCTGTGACCTCCCGATCGGTGAGGCACTTAACAATGAGGACTCGACTAGTTGAGCTAACCCTTGGGGCTAGGACCATACTATCTTAAAACAATACAATAATGTATTTCTAGAATATATATCGATATTACGACCCAAGAGACACATAGACTTCTCCATCAAGTTGATTTCCAGTTTGATGCCAATTTCTAAGGCCGCATATCGTATGAGCACACCATAGTTAATAGAATTAAAGGTACATATGAAAAAAGATGTTGGATAAAGGATATATCAAGCCTAGTGTATCACCTTAGGGAGCCCCAACATTGTTTGCGAAGAAGAAGGATTGTGCATTATAGCTATGTATTGATTATTGGAGTGGAATAACTACAATAAAGAATAAATACCCACTCCCAAGAATTGATGATTTATTTGACCAAATGAGAGGAGCCACAATATTTTCCAAAATAGATTTGAAATATGACTACCATCAAGTTTGATTTAAAGACGAAGATATTCATAACACTGCATTCAAGGAAAGATATGGGCGCTATGATTTCATGGTGGTGCTATTTTGGCTTCAAATTCCCTAACCATATTTATGTGCTTGGTAAATAATGCCCTCAACCAATACCTGGACAACGTGCTAATATTTGTAGATGAAATATTGGTTTACTTGAAAACAAGTGAAGAACATGAAGAACACTTTAAGGCAGTGTTGTAGTTATTGACAAAACATAAATTGTATGCAAAATTTAGCAAATATGAATTCTTTAAGTCACAAGTTCAATATTTAGGGTATCTAATCTCAAGGGAAGGTGTTGTAGTGGATCCCAATAAGATTAGGGCCACAATTGATTGGCCCACTCCCTACAATATCTCAAAAGTTAGATCTTGCATGGGTTTGGTTAGATACTATTGATAGTGCATTCAATATTTTTTGAGGATTGGGCATTCAATTACAATCTTGCAAAGGAAATGAGTCAAATTTCGATGGGCATCAGAGTGTGCAACTAGATTTGAGAAACTAAAACATTTTCTCACACATGCACCTATCTTGAGAATAACTGATCCGGAGAAGGATTTCTTAGTTTGCACACATGCCTGTTAGGAAGGACGAGGTAGATTCCTAATGCAAGAAGGGCATGTGATCTGTTATGAATCAAGAAAATTGAATGAACATGGAAATAACTATGTCACACTTGATCTGGAACACACAACAACTATGCATGCATTAAAGATATGGATGCATTACTTGCTTGGAAGAAAAATTGTGCTAATGTTAGATCATGGAGGGTTGAGATATTTGTTTGATCAACATAAACTAAATGCAAGTCAGGCTATGTGGCTATCCCTTATCAACGAGTTTGATTTCAAGATCAAGAATATTAAGGGTAATGAGAACATAGTAGCATATGCACTTAGAAAAAGTCTGGAAGTAGCTCACTTAGAAGATATGAGAACTTGTGATTCTGATAGAAAAGAAAGGATCAAATAAGCACTACAACACAATGAACATTTTCAGCATATGAAGAAAACTTTACAACAATATCTGGAGGGAACAATTAGCAAGGAATTAAGTTCACTGTTGATGAATATTGTTATTTAAGGATAGATGGTATGTAACTTTATTAGGTGACTTCAAGAAGATCATAATGGATGAGTTAGATAAAAATCCTTACTCTGGTCATCTTGGTTATATAAAATTGATAAAATCCATGAAGAAGATGTATTATTGGTTAGGAATGAAGAAGGAACTTTTTGAATACATTGCCAGGTGTCTCCAATGTCAGTAGGTTAAAGTATAATTCAAGCATCTAGTGGGATCACTGCAACCAATTCCAATTCCTATATGGAAATGGAAAATTATATCCATGAATTGCATCACGGGATTGCTAAAGACACCCAAACGACATGATTCCATCATGGTGGTAGTGGACAAATTGAGCAAGGAAGCTCAGTTCATACATATCAAGTCCATCCACAAGACCATTGTCATAACTTAGTTTTCTTTTTTCTTTTTTATGGTCGTTGCTTATAAAACACTGAGGATGGTGTTCCCTTAAGGGGGTTGTTGAAAAATGTAACAAGAAATTCTCAATTTGATTTTTCCTTGATTAAATTATGAAAATTCGAATTTCCATATCAGCAGACAACTATGTGACATGGCTTGTGTCAACCAATTTACTCAGTAAATTCGAGTTGGAGGAATTAGAGTCTAGTTAAGCATGTGTGATTGCTAATTTGTGGAAATCAAAGCCAATTATCTCAAGTTGTTTTCAGTTAATCTAGTTCCAACTATTGGAGGAACTAGTGGGAGGTCAGTTGTGTAGTGGGACTTCAGTCAAACTCAGTGGTCATCGAGTTAACTAATCAATCAACCCAAGATAGTTATTGCATTTAGAGAATTCGAGTTATCCAGTTGAGGTGGAGATTCCAAGGCAATGTAACAATAATTGTAAACTAGTCTTGAGTGTACAGGTGTTGCATGTAGTCAGATGATCAACCTTGGGAATTGCATAATCCATTTTGGAGAAATTCCTAAATAATAGGGGCCTAATTTTTCAAGGAAATGCACAAGGAAATAAGGGCTCAAGTAGAGGCAAAAATTGACTAATTTTGGGTTAGAGCTTCTCAATGAGTATATAGATAGGTTATGCACTTGCAAGTTGTGCTCAGTTGAGAAAATTAATTGTAATATATCTCTATTCATTTGATAAATGCAAGCAAGCATTGGGTTTTTTAGCAGATTGCTTTCCCCATGAAAACTACTGTGTGCATGTGTGTTATTTATTATTGCATGTTTGAAATCTTCATTCTAAACTATGAATTAACTTCTGTAGAGTCATAGAGTAGGTTTGTATCTTGTGATTTTGATTAAAAATTCATGAGCAGTTGCAAATCTACACCATAATTTCTACATGGTATCCAAGCAGGATTCACACTAGAGTAGAAATTTCAAAGTTGTTGCTCAAGATGTTTGAATTTGGAGTTCAGTGCAACAAGATCTCTTCAGATATAAGAATATGGCCTTCAATGGATTGAGGCTAGAGTATGCCTTGGAAGATAGCTCTAATTTCATCGCATTGAAGGATCGCATGGAGGCGATATCGGATGACTATGGATTGCTAGAATACATCAAGATGGATGTTGAAAAAATAGCGGAATTTGATGCCAAGAACCTTGCATAGTGGAAGAACTATGTAGTAAAGGATAGGAGAATATTTGGAGGGAGTACGAGATCACATTGTCTCAAATCTCCATGGAAAATAAACTTCGTTCGCAATGTGGAAAACATTAACATAATTGTTCGAGAATAGTAGTGACCACAAGAAGCTGGCACTCAAGGATAAACTTTGAAGTATCAAGATGCAAAAGAATGACACTCTTCCACAATACCTAAGCAGGTTCACAAAATGTCATGATGAACTTGTAAGGGTTGACGTTAATGTTCTAGAATATGAATTGGTAAGCCTAACCACTCTAGGCCTTCCCAAGAGTTGGCATAGCTATCAAGATTCAGGGAATGGGAGGGAGAAACTACCGAATTGGGAATGCTTATGGTATGATTTTTTATAGGAGGAAATACGAGGAAATACTAGAGATGGTACTTCATCCAAGGGTGAGGATGAATAAAAATTTGCCTAGGTTGGAAAGGAAAATAAGGGAAAAAGGAAGAAATCTCAACCTAAACCAGAGTCCAACCAAGGGGGCAAGAAGAAATATTTGTCCAAAATTAAATGCTTCTATTGTCAAGATTTCAGGAACTATGCCACGAAGTGTCCACACAAAAAGGCAAGCAAGAAGACCTTAGGAGGAGAAGCAGGTGAAGCCTTGGTTTCATAGTTCGAGCTTGAATATACCCTTATCGCATTCATGGTTAACACAATTATGGGGAGTGCGTGGTATTTGGACTCAGGTGCATCGTTCCACATGACAAGTTGTAGAGAATTTTTCAGTGACCTGGAGGAGAAAGAATTGCAGATCAACATTGAGCCAGGGGATGACGAAAGGTACAACGCAACTGGGATTGGTACAGTCACCTTTCAAAGGGAGTCAAGCTCCCTCTTAGGCTCAAGGATGTCATGTTTGTTCATGGCCTAAATAAAAATCTCATCTCTGTTGCAGTTTTGGAAGACTGTGGTTATGATGTGATCTTCAACAAAGGAAAAGAATTCATGAGACACATAGCCATGGGACAGGTGAAATAGATCAGGGTTCGTGTGAAGTACCTGTATAAAATAGATGTGGAAGACTATGCTGCTTTATGCACTAATGCAGAGAAAGTTTAGGGTCGTGATGTCATTAAACTTTGGCACAAAAGACTTGGCCATTTGCATCATGGCACCCTAAATATTATCAAGAAAATAACCACAGGCCTCCCCCAAAGGAGCACTTGAGAAGCATGATGTATGTAAAGGACGTACCTTAGGGAAGTACACAAAATACACATTCCATGATCGGGACAACAAAGCACATGTAGTCCTCAAAAGGCTCCACTACGATGTCTGTAGACCTTTCTTAATAGCCTCTAGTTCCATGCAAAAATATTTTGTCATTTTTATTAGTGAATTCTCACAGAAATGCTGGATCTTCTTCATGCGGAAGAAAGATGAGAGATTATCCAAGTTCGTAGAATTCAAGGCACTAGTTGAGAAAGAGACTGGAAAGAAGGTGAAGGCTCTTGTGAGCAATAATGGAGGTGAGTACATGTCGAATGAATTACAAGTTTTTTGTGTGAAAGAAGGCATTTGACAAGAGTTGACAACACCCCAAAACCCACCACAGAAAGGGGTGGTTGAGAGAAAGAATCGTAGCATTGTGGGAGCAACGAGGGCGATGTTGCATGACCAAGGCCTAATTTTGTATTTGTGAGATGAAGCATGAAACACAATAGTCTATTTGTAGAACTAGTGTCCTCATCATATTCTTGGCATGATTACACCAGAGGAGTATTTCTCGGTGAGAAAGATGAATGTGTCCCACTTTAGGATTTTTGGAGCTAATGTTTACTGCCATGTCTCCAAATAATAAAGGAATAAGCTTGAGCTAATTGCAGAATTGGCGGTATTTGTGGGTTACACAGAAACTCCTCACAACTACCATGTGTAATTGTTATCCCTCAAAAAGACATTTGTGTGAAAGGATGTAAATTTTGACGAGGAGAAAGTGATGCAGTGCTCTCTTGAGAAGGAGCTTTAGATCCCACCAGAAGAGGAGCTTTTAGCTCCAAAGGAGGAACTTAAGGAAGTTGTGGAGACACCACAAATTGAGAAGCAGAGAGTGGATACATCCACTCAAGCAGAACCATCTATAGAAGGAAGGAAAAGAACCAGGTAAGGTGAGATACTTGTGCAGGATGCGATGGAGAATGTGGGTGCTCCTTCAAACTTGCGTAGGAAGAGAAGGTAACCTTATCGGTACACTGGCTACATGGATCTAATGACTAAACTTGTAGAGATTGAGCCATCCTCTTTCGAGGAAGAAATTGAGCAACTTGTATGAGTTTATGCAATGGTGGGGGAATACAAATTCATTACAAAGAATAATATTTGGGAAGTGGTCCCAAGACCAACAGATAAATCAATAGTGGGTTCAAGATGGATCTTTAAGGTGAAGCAAGCAATAGACAAAAGCATAGAGAACTATAAGGCCAAATTTGTGGCCAAGGGATACTATGAAGTTTAGGGAATTGACTATGAGGAGACCTTTTCTCCTGTAGCAAGGTACTCATGCATTAGATCAATTATTTCATTGGCTACGCAGATGGGGTTGAAGATCCACCAGATGGATGTAAAAACAACATTCCTCAATGGGGTTATTGAGGAGGAGGTGTACATCAAAAAACCAAAATGTTTTGAGATATTTGATCAAAAGTATCATGTGTGCATACTCAAGCGAGCATTGTACGATCTCAATCAAGCACCATGTGCTTGGTACACTAGGATTGATAGCTACCTCACCAGTGTGGGCTTTGCCAAAAGTGAAGTGGATGAAAACCTATATCATATCTTGGTAGAAGGTAAATTGCTAATTTTTGTCTTATATGTTGATGATTTTATTTTAAGTTGTGATGAGTAGCTGATCAAATCTTGCAAGGATGACCTTGAAAGGGAATTTTAAATGAAGGACATGGGTCTCATGCACTACTTCCTCAGGTTGGAAGTATGGAAAGGTGACGTGGAACTATTTGTCTCTCAAGACAAGTATGAAAATGAGATACTATAGAGATTCCACATGGTGAGTTCTAAACCCATGGAGACACCTCTAGCAACCAAATCAAGAAAGGAGGAGGCCACTTCAAGTGAAGAAGTGGATGCTACCATTTACCAGAAGCTAGTGGGTTCACTAATGTATCTTGTGAACACATGACCAGATATGTGATATGCAGTCAAATAGATGAGCCAAGCTATGGTTAGGCCAACCAAATTATTTTGGAAGGAATCTAAGCATGTTTTACGGTACCTCAAAGGAACTACCCAGTTTGGACTATGGTACAAACGAATAAAGGGAGTGAAGCTATGTGGCTTCAAAGATGTAGATTGGGTGAGGAGTCCATCAGAATGGAAGAGTACATCAGGTGGAATTTTAGTGTTGGGTCCGCATCGATTTCCTGGTACAACAAGAAGAAAAAATGCGTGGCTCTCAGCTCGGGAAAAGAAGAATACATGGTTGCAAGTCAAGTAACGTGTGAGGCGATTTGGATGAGAAATATACTTGTTGGATTGTTTGGTCAGATGATGGATCCAACTGTGATATACTATGATAATAGAGTTGCATCAAGCTCTTTGAGAATCATGTATTTCACAATCAATCCAAGAATATAATTATCTGGTATCACTATTTATGGGACTGTGTGTAGAGGCAGATAATGTTGCTAGAATACATTCCAACAAAGGAAAAAGATGCTAATATTTTGACAAAATATTTGTCAAGAGGGAAGTTTGAGTTCCATAGGTGCAGGATAGGGGTGGTTGATAATCCCTTTCTCACTGAGAGAGTGTTGAAAAATGCAGCAAGAAATTCTCAATTTGATTTTTCCTTGACAAAATTCGAATTTCCACATAAACAGACAACTTGGATGTAGTTGACTTGTGTGACATGGATTGTATCACCTAGTTTACTTAGTAAATTTGAGTTGGAGGAGTTAGAGTTCAGTTAAGCATGTGTGATTGCTATTTTATAGCAATCAAAGTCAACTATCTCAAGTCGTTTTTCAGTTAAACTAGTTCCAACTATTGGAGGAATTAGTGGAAGGTCAGTTGTGCAGTGGGAATTAAGTCAAACTTAGTGATCATCCAATTAACTAATCAATCAACCCAAAATAGCTAGTACATGCAGAGAATTCGAGTTACCCAGTTGAGGTGGAGATTCCAAGGTAGTGTAATATTAGTTGTAGACTAGTCTTGAGTCTATAGGTGTTGCATGCAGTTAGATGAACAACCTTGGGAATTGCGCAATCCATTTTGGAGAAATTCCTAAATAATAGGGGCCTAATTTCTCAAGGAATTGCACAAGGAAATATTGGCCCAAGCAAAGGCATAAATTGACTAAGTCTAGGTCAGAGCTTCTCAGTGAGAAAAGAGATAAGTTATGCACTTTCCGGTTGTGCTCAGTTGAGAAAAAAATTGTAATACATATCTAGTCATCAAATTAATGCAAATAGACATTAGGGTTTTTAGCAGATTTCTTTCCCCAAGAAAAATATTGTGTGCATGTGTGTTATTTCTTATTGCATGTCTGGAATTTTCATTTTAAATTGTGAATTAACTTCCGTAGAGTAGTAGTGTAGGTTCGTGTCTTGTGATTTGTTATTAAAACTTCATGAGCAGTTGCAAAGCTACACCATAATTTCTACATGGGTGGGAAATGTAACATCCCCTATTTTAACCCCTACTTTTTGTACTGTTAAATGTGAAATGAAACACCAACATACAATTGAATGGCTAGATGAAACTCTAAATAAACATTTGCTACTTATTATTAATTTAAATAAATTAAAACAAATAAGTGAGTAGAACCTACGAATCATGAATCTGAGGGAAGCCACTTTATTACTTGCTTGCATAATTTGAAAAAACATGCGTACCGAATTTAATACCGAAACCACTTGCAGTTGAGAGAGACCATTACCTGACATATTTTTAATGTGATGTTATTGGGGGAAAACTGTGTGTTACTGACAATAATTTATAACAACCATATTGAAAGTAGTGGAAGGGAAGGAAAGTGGTCATTCACCTTCTCCCCTCACAAGTTGAAGAGACAACCAAAATGATCCTTGAAAAGACAACACCAAAGAGTTGAGTTAGTACTCTCCCAAAACACATAGGGCTGCAAGGAATTAGCTATATGAGCACATACTAAGAGAGAGGGGAGGTTGGTTGGATGTGTTTAAATTTATTTTATCAACAATTCATTGTTGAAATTTCAATGATTAGTCTTGTGGAGGGAGATGGCTCTGTTGGGCATCCTTTTTTGTGTATTGATGACTCATTCTCTCTCTATTTTCTAATATTTGTTTTTGGGATCGATTACTTGTCATGAGTGGGAAATTTTCTCTCCCTCTATGATTTTGATGTGTAGACAACTACCAAAATAGTAAGAACAATGACATAGTATGTAGGCTCCAAGCCAGGGCCAAAACCCATCCTTTTGAGGGGAAAACCTGGAAAATATCTTCTTATCTTTTAGATTTTTCAATTAACGAATACCATGACTTAGACTCAGACAATTACCCTCCAAGATCAAGTATTCCTCGACCTTCTGTTGCAATATCTTCGACCTCCCCAATAAATTTGAAATTTTGCCCAACAATTGTTGCTGCTTCACAAGGAGACTTCGATATCCTTCTTTCTTCTCTTCCCTTGATCTCGCTTGCCTTGATTTGAGTCATAGGGCTAGAAGGAAACCCTAAGAGACCTTCACTTTCCTTCTAGCTCTTGCTTCTTCCAAAATCGAACTTTTAGACTTCCTAAGTGCATAAATGCTAACTTCGCATTCCCAAAAGAAAGTAGAGAGACCCAAAACACTTAGACTTCTTATTCATACTTCTTTCTTCGTCCTTCCGATGCTTCTTCCTTCATATGATATTTGAGTGAGTGAATGATCCAAATGGAGGATGAGTTCCTCTTATATATAGGCTTACTTCAAGGGTGGACATGTGTCTTCACTTAGGCCGACTTGACAACTCATGCACGCCGACTTGATATTGGAGGTATTTTGACATTTTCAAGACAAAATACATTTTCATTTAAAATTTACAATGTGCCCATAGGGTATTCCATATATGAAAATGACTCTTATACCTAGGACAAACCCTAGAAGCACTCCATGGGTGTTTGACCTATAAAATAAAAGAACTTGAGCATGAAACCCGTGCTGAAAGAAGAATAATAATATTTTATTTTTCATTTTATATATACAAAATACATTTCATACTAATGAAGATCGAACCTAGTTACACATTTTTCAACAACGGATTCAATCCTATAGCAAAACAGGGTAATCTTATAGCATCGTGTGGCAATCTTGTAGCAATCCCCTAGCATCCTGTAGCACCATGTAAACTTGGCCAAATTTTCCCTTGTAGTTTGATTTTCTCCTACTAGCCTTGAATAATGTCCCTTAGGCTTTGAAACCATGATTAAGGAAGATTAAATACCACTTAGGACTCGCCTTTTTACCACTGCAACACATTTCAACAATTAGGGTTAGTGGACAAATTTACGAATTTGATAACATAGTGATGATTTTCTTGAATTCCTCATGAAGTATATAACGAACTCTATGACCTAATCTCTTTAGAATGTAATGATTAAAGATTGATTACATGCTCTTTTTCTTTATGCAAGGTAGATTAGGCTGGTTATGTTTGTTCCATGCTTCTTAAGCTAGGGTTTCAATTTCAAGCACTATTATTTCCATTCCATAGATTCGGTTTCATTTTAATACAACATTTACATTCTGCAAATAGATTAATGTTTACATTTCTACAAGTAGTGTAGCTTGCAAGTAGTGTGGCCTTTACATTTCTACAAATAGGTCAACATTTACATTTGAGCAAGTAACATTTTCCATTTTTACAAATAGAGTAACATTTCTATTTCTACAAAGTAGATTAAGAATTTCCTTTCATGCAATTTATTTCCTTGTAAATCTAGATTCAATTGATAGAGCGGTCTTCGTATAACTTGGTCATGTCCATTGCTTCAAAGTGTTGAGTAGAGCTTAGCCTACTATGAATAAAACACTGTTACCTCTTAAGTTTGTACAAACCTCAAGTGTATAATTAACGTTGATAGCCTTATGAGTTGCAACACTCTTTTTGTAATACTAAGGCTCTCAGAAACCTAAGACGTAGCCACAAAAAGTGGCATTAACAAGTACACTGTGAGTGAAATGTGAGTGAAATGAACTTACAAGAAGAAATCCATCAAAATTCATTAAACCTTCGTTGAAACCCTAAGTACACATGAACATTTTATTTGAAAATAAATGATATAAGATGTCAATAGAGTCAATATGAAACCAGACACATGGTTAGTGAAATAACCTTCCCGCTCACAGAAAGAACAATCCAAAAGTGTATCAAATATTTAGGTTCGTTGAACCATATCAAAGTTGGAAAGAAGAATGGGAAATAAATTCATTGTAAGTTTAGATTCATTTAACACATAGCGCAGATAAGATGAAGTATGTGGTTCGCATTAGGAAACCTTTAGAGGATTATAAATACAAAGATAATGATGTACGATGAAAATAAAGGACCGAGTTAACAATTTTCATATATATATTCATTTTTATAAGTCTCAAAGAGACTTTGAGGTATGGAATTCCACGAGGCTCGTCCAAAATGATGAAATATGTAACAGCCCAAAATACGAATATCTCATTAACTTATTAACATTAAATTTAAACGCTTACCTGAGCTTACTTGTGGTAGAAATAGGCTTACCGCAACAGGGTTTTGGGGACGACTCTCCTCCCAACCGTAGGCTCAATTGCGCAGGATTCTGCTACAACTGGCCACCCCCGAGCCCTCAATTAATGACTACTGCCAGTATTACTAAGTCTTGGTATACCATTCTCCCAAGAGAATGCAAGGTAGAACCTCCGAATGATGGAACCCCTACCATCCTCCTCACCATTCATTAAATAGAACAAAGCCTTGGAAGGGGAACCACATTCACACCCTCCATGTGTACCACATGCACACCCTCCATGTGTCTGCATGCTACTTTTTCTCTATTTTCCTTTGATTTTATTTCTTAAATGTGGTTATTACTATTTTTATTTTTATTTTTATTACTTATTTATTTTTATATAATCTTTAATATCATTTATCATTTATTATTCTTTATTATTTATTATCTAGTGATTTATTTATTATTCTTTATTCTTTATTATTTATTATTATTCATTATTTTTATTATTAATTATTATTTTTGCATTATTTTTATTAGTTATTATTATTTATTATTTATTATTAAGGGAGGGATATTACA
>APFE030044043.1:172422-206905 GCA_000404065.3 Pinus taeda | reverse complement strand
AAGCCTGGAATCATCAGGCACCAAGCCTGGAACATCAGGCACCAAGCCTGGAATCATCAGGCACCAAGCCTGGAACATCAGGCACCAAGCCTGGAATCATCAGGCACTTGGCCTTCTCAAAATGGTCCCATAGCTCTTCAAGAGCTATCCATCAAGAGCTATTCACAAGACAAAGGAATCATTGGCATATTTAGTGTTGATTGAGTTTTGTCCCCAGCCCATATGGTGTTACTTATTCTCCCTTGTGCGTATGGGCTTGCACGAGATCATCAAATAAACCGGCCCTCTCGGCCCATTTGTGGAGTCCTGTGAATCATCGCATCTCAACATGCATCCAATGTATTAACTATACCATCATAGTATGATATGAATAATCCACGTGCCAACTCTTGCTTCCCAACTTGGGTAATACCTGAAAAATAAATTCAAGAAGATATATGTAATCCACTTATCCACATAATAAAATTACCTGACCATACGTCTTGTTGTCCATAATTCATTCATATAGTGAGTCACCTATGGAAAACTTTACAATGTGGCTCTCCCATTAGAGGGAAAATTGTTTGTCATGTACACACTTATCCTTTCCCATCATTTTATCATACTGTCCAAGTTCCATAAAATTATTACCATAATTATTCAACTTCATTGGTTGATTGCCAATATTTCTTCTTTAGGTGCATCATCCTTAGATATACCTTACAGTGATACCTTTAGATTACCCAAGTTATGTTTATACCAAATTCTTCCAAAAGATTTTATCAATCACGGAGATGTGGTTCAATATCCACCAAAAGTCGAAGAAGTGCTTCGAGTCTCGTGACTAAGGAATCTTTTTCCTAAAATACTACAATACTCTTCTTTTATGTTCCATAATAGGTTGTCTCCTTCTTACTCATTTATTATCTTTGTTGTGATACTTCTTCTCTACCACCTTAACTATCTGATCCAAGTTGGGCATTATCACATGAACTATCCTTAGTTACCATCCTTAAAACTTTGCAAGTTTCTCCTTTCCATTTTTTTCTTTAGACAACTTTAACCATTATATACAATTAACCTTGAGTCACGAACCTCAGGTAACATTATACTCAACATCTAATTGAAATTGAAGTTTGTACGATTTGCCACTGAGACTGACATATACCATCATGTAGAGTGATGATGTTTAAGATACAAATGATATGAGTAGTAAAATGAGCAAATACATGTAATCTGCATGAAAATTGTAATGCAAAATTAAATTTATTAGAAGATCATAATGAGAGAGTTGTGTTCTTGCAATAATAGACCAGAGAAATGCCAAGAATATATCAGTGCTTAGATCCCAAAAAAAGGATAGCTAATTACCGATTTCTCATTTTCGTTTTGTTTTACTTATTCTCTGACTTTTTGGAATCTGCATTAGTTGCCAATGCAACAACTTTTAAACTGTATCATTAGTATGTTTTCTGTTTTTTCATATCCTTATTTTGACTGTCGAAATCGAAAATTGTTTTCCTATTATGGCTTGTCCAATCCTTTTTCAATTTTCATTTATTTTACCGTATTTTCTGTAATAGTCTTTTATCCGAAGCAGCTACCAGTGCACGCATCTTGGAACATGCATCCATTTTACTTTTATACCCAATCATTTTTAAAATTCTCTCATTCTGCATTTAGATGTTGATTTATCCGAATTTATTTCGGACACGAAAAGGCTGTCAATACATAAAATCTAGAAAATACTTCCGATTCCTTCTCATATTATTGTCATTTTAGATATGAAAGGTCTGCCAATGCATACATTATGGGAATTTTTTTAATTAAGTTTTGAATCCGTTCTTGGTTCGTCTTTATTAATCTAACTTATTTCTGGATATAGAAAGGCTGGCAATGCATTCAATATTGGAACATTTTGTAAAATGTTATATGTATAAATTTTGCTGATTAGTTTAGCTCAATTTAACAGTTCTCCAATATTAATTGTTTTCTATGTTTGTAACATCTGAAATATGTATTCTATATTTGAGAGATTTCAAAAGATTGCAAAGGCGCCTAATGTTGGAAATTGTGTCAGATCATGTATGTTGTCTCCCTTAAATACATTCCAATGTTTTTCTTCCTGTTATGCTGGAATCTAGATCCCAAAGCACAACCAGGGTATACAACATTGAGAAAGCTAGTTTATTGTTTTTATATTTTATTTAAAAAACATGAAGTCCTACTTAATTTATATTTTTCTTGGGGTTATTTATTTGGATCCAAAATGGTTGTCAATGCATAAGCTTTTTCAAAAAATGACAGAAATAGTTCTTCATTTCAAACTTACATTAATCTGTTTTATTTGTATTAGGTTTACTTTTCTGAGTCCATTTTGTGAAAGGCACCTATATCTTGTGCTATTATTTTTTTTTAGTGGACTTCTGTAGTTCACATTTCCTGTATAGATTGAACATTTATCTTTCGGGAGATAGTACTAGACCACAGATCCCAATTTTTTTCATTTTATAGTCTAGATTGTTACTGCTTGAATTGGTAAAAAAGGTTAATAGTAGAAAATCACGATCTATAAAAGTTAACTGATGTGGAAAGCTGAAGAGGGTGGGGCAAAATCAGGACAATATGAGGTTCTGTAATCTCTAAAGGAATATATTTATTGAGGTTCCTGTATAGAGTATGAGAATATATTTTTCTGAACTACTAAAATCATGCTGTTAATCTTAATATTCTGTTTTCACAAATTTTATTCTTTCTTCATGACGTATTTTTACATAGTTTGAAATTTTGAACCAGCAAGAACCGACAATGGATTGCTTTCTTGTTTGATTCTTGGAGATTTTGTCCGCATGTATTGTTATATAAAAATATAGTCATTCCTAACAAGTGTCATAATCATTTCAATTTTTCTTATAACTGTCACGTGGAAATTTTGTTATTTAGAGCCTTTTTGGTTTGAGGGGTAACAATTTTGTTATGTGAGAAGTAGAGCATAAGAAGGAAAAACTAAAAAAAAAAAACTGCATACAACCAATCAAAAGACACACAGCTCTCAGAAAAATAATTAAATGAAATAAAAGGAAATAACAACCAAAGACATGGTCAAACCAGATCATTTATCTGTAGTGGGTATTCTTGGTACTTGGAACTCCTTTTTGCCCTAGTAGCTATAGAAAAAGACAACCTTGAAACTTTATTCTGTGAAAATCTCTCCCTTTACAGGGTCTATGGGGTATGCAATGGCTAGACATTCAAGCTGAAGGTTTCCTGTGGAGCAGATGTCTCTTTGCTGTCAATGTGTTTTCTCTTTTAGAGAAATTGTGTATCTTGATTGAAACAATCAACATTTTGGGTGGACACTCCACCCATCATCAGGGACACATCTTCTCAAAATCTGTCAAACTGTCCCTTGTTTCATTAAACCTGAGGTTGATCCTATCCTATAATTCATTTAGATCTGTCTTAACCTTGGATCTATGGAGCACCAAGAGGGATAAGAAAAAACCCAAGTTCATATCTCTCTCCACTTAAAATCCGGAGTTAAGATGGATCTATGCTGGTCTTTGTAAATTTATTTTTTGAGGTTGGCTTTTGGTTTTTTGATATCAGAGGTTGGATGTCATATTGTTTCCATTTTTAGTTTATTTAGTGCTTAATATGGTTCATATGAACCTTGAACTATCACTATGCTGGAATATGGGCATAAGCTTTCTTGGGGGAACCACTTAAGGGTACGAGTTGTGATATCTCTACAGTTATACTGCTAATTTCTAAGTAAATGTTCGGTGCAGATTTTTCGACGTTGTTGTCGAAAAGAACAATGGAATTTGCAGGAACACGCATATCCATGACCGTAAACTTATGATCTTATGTATTATGTCTTTGCAGGCAATTTCATGTTTTGTTCAAGAAATTATTATGCCTAAAATGTATTGTAATGTGAGGGATGGTGTTGCCTTCGCAAGTGCGCTTGCAGGCAGGCCATATAATTAATAAAACGATTTTATTTAGTGTTGGGGAGGGATGAAATAAACACGAGTGAATATAAGGCTGAAATTTTAAATAAAAACAAAGGTCTCTTATTAAAATAAATGTTACACAAATAGAAATTAAGAGTTGAGACCTATTATCTTATATATGTGTATGATATATAAATATACGAAGTGTGAGAAATTAAGAGTTGAGACATATTATCTTATATATGTGTATAATATATAAATATACGAAGTGTGAGTTGAGAATCAATGTCAAGGTAATATTTGGGAAGTACAATTATTTAAAGGAATAAAGTTCACTAATTAATAAATGAAGTAATGAAAACCTGTGGTAGAGATTCTAACTTTCCCTTGAAGTTAGATCACAAGTGTCTAGAATTTTAATCAGTATAATAATTGTAGACAATTAATAATCAATAAAAAATAATAATTATTATAAGAGGGATTTTTTGGAGGTTGATCTTAGACAAATGTAACAAGAAAACAAAAACATTGTTGGTTTTGTAGGGTTTTTTCTAGTATCAGAGCCATAGTTATAACATTAGGCATCTATTGGGTCTTGAAAATGAAATTGATATACTTGTCAAAGATAAATTTTATAAAAAACGCTAGGGAACTGAAAATGGCAGAGTAATTTAATGGAAAAACCTTTGTGGGATCACTAAGGGGTGATGTAGAACATGGTACTAAAATGGGAATGGTTGGAGGTGGAACCTGTAATGCAAAAAGACAAGATATTGAACTGCTACAAGTAGTAAGAAATACAAAAATTGATTTGGATGATATAAACAAAAGTCAGGAAAGGTTGTTCAAAGCTAGACAAGACCATGAATAAACTAATGGATACATGTTAAGAAAATTGGAGAAGGAAAAAACCAGTAAAAAGACTCATTGGAAGAGACCTAGATGTAAATATATTGGCACTACAAGAAAAAGTAATTCATAAAATTATGGAGATACTAAAACCAAATGAGTCTAGTGGTCAAGATGAATAGAAATCAAGCAACAACATTTCTTCATCCATAAAAATAAAATCATCATCTCAGTTCTAGGGAGAATTTAAAAAATCAGACCTCCCAATTTTGTTGGTGAATCTGAAGGAGCAAAGGCATGACTCCTCAATATGTCTAAATATTTTGAAGTGCACAATTATCAAAGTAATCTTAAGGTAGGATTGGCCACGTATCGATTAACTGGCAAGGAATCCTTATGGTGGGAAGAAAACAAAGAAGTTAAAAGCATTAGAAACAAATTTTTAACTTGAAAATTGTTCAAAAAAGAATTAAAAAAGAAGTATTTAATTGAGAGACATTTTGATGAGAAAGCTAGGGAGTTCCATGAGCTAAAATTGCGAAAAATTACTATGGATAAATTTGTTAATAAATTCACGAGTTTGTTGAGATACGTTCCATAGTTGAAAGAAGAGAAAGAAAAACTTCAAATATTTATCAGATATCTACCTTTCTCATAAAGATAAATAATTGAATTTGATCACCCAAAAACAATGGATGAGACAATTAGAAAAAAAAAGTTGTGTTTCAAACATAGAAAGAAAAAAGGAGATAGTTATAAAGGAGGGGTGTCAAAGAAATATGAAAAATTCAACAACAAAAGAAACGGGTTTAAAAAGGCCACTTTTACAAAAATTGTGCAAGCATGAAATTATAACAAAAGTTTTATTCAGCAGAAAAATACCGAACAAAAAGGAGGATTTGTTTTGGGCAACATAAATTTTAGTGAATTTGTGATACCACCCATAAAATGTTTCCGTTGTGGTGAAAATCACTTGTGGAAAGATTGTCCATAGGATCCCCTAAGGAAGAAGACAATGCTAAATCAGGTTCAAGAAGCATCACTAGTAAATGATGTAGGCTGTAATATACCCAAAATCAACGTTTCACTGGATGGAATACTGGAAGATCATCGGTCAACTATGGTTGAAGTGCAAGGTAAAATTTATGATAAAAGTGCATTTGTACCTATAAATCTAGGATCCAACCTGAGTTATGTTTCCCCTATTGTAGTTGAGAAGTGTAAACTTAGAAAGGAAAAACAACATAAGCCTTGGTTAGTATCGCTGGGCACAAGAACCAAAAGAAAAGTATCTGAAATTAGTAAGGACTCCACTATAAATCTCAATGGAATGAAAGATATCCTCAGCCTGAATATTTTACCATTAGGATATTATGATATCCTCCTAGGAATGGACTGGTTAGAAAAACATAAAGTGATATTAAACTATTTAGACAAGTCCTTTACCTATGTTGATGATGAAGGAAAAGCTTGCATGGTTCAAGGAATTCCAAGGAAAAATTATGTCAGGAATTTTTGTTTTGTACAAATGAAGAAATATGTTGGGAAAGGTTATCAACTGTTCAATTTCTTAGTGTAAGTTCTGAATGAAAATAAACAACAACCATCATTAGCATACTACCTTGTATTGGAAGAGTTAAAAGATGTATTTCCAAAAGAAATACCAAGACTTCCTCCAAGGAGGGACATTGACTTCACTATTGATCTTATACCTAGTGCTATCCCAATTTCCAAGGCCCCATACAGAATGAGTATTCTTGAATTAATGGAGTTTAAGTTTAAATTGCAAGAGTGATTAGATAAAAATTACATAAGACCATGTGTGTCTCCTTGGGGTGCACCTCTGTTATTTGTGAAAAAGAAAGATAGAACATTGAGAATGTGCATGATTATAGAAAATTGAATAAGATGACTATAAAAAATAAATACCCCTTGCCAAGAATATATGAATTATTTGATCAAGTTAGAGGAGCTTCTATATTATCTAAAATTGATCTAAGGTTAGGATATCATCAAATTAAGATCAAGGATGAATATATACACAAGACAACTTTCCGCACCCGCTATGGGCACTATGAGTTTGTGGTGCTACCATTTGGGTTGACTAATGCACTTGCAACAATTATGTGCCTCATGAATAGTGTACTAAGGTCATTCCCAGATAAATTTGTGATTGGCTTTATAGATGATATTCTGATTCTCAAAGAGCAAGGAAGAGCATGACCAACATCTGAAAATGGTCCTCGAAACTCTAAGAGACAATGAAATATATGCTAAATATACAAAATGTTCATTTTACTAGCAACAAATTCATTATCTAGGACATGTAATATCAAAATAAAGAATTTTTGTAGACCCTTAGAAGATAAAAGCAATTGTGGAGTGGCGAGTACCCAAGAATGTAGAAGAAGTCAAATATTTTATGAGCATCATATGCTATTATAGGAGATTCATAAGGGGTTATCTGATCCAGGTGGATGTTGGTGGCCACCCACCTATCCCATTTGGACCCCCGCAACTGTCTCTCTCAGTTTTTCAGTTTCCGTAATTGTAGCACAATTTACTATTTTTAGCAGTTTTTTTGAGTCCTGAACTTCCGGAGCCGTTTTGAGGCCCTAAACGACGTTTTTTGGGAAATCTGGGGGCAACATGGGTCCATGGACCGATGTTGCCCTTCCCAAAGTGGTAGTTCTCGGATAGATCTTTCTAACTAGCTATCATGCGTGTCAAACAGAGATCGTATGCCAAAGTTACGACCCCGGGAAATTGATGTACCAATTTACCCAAACGGGGCCCACAATTTGGCGTTTCATCTTCTAAGAGTCGGTTTTGGAATGTGAAGGGTTTTCCATTGTTTCTCAATAATAAATAGGCCTTCGAGCCTCATTGTAACACAAGTTTGAAACAGTTCAGAGACATGTAGCCGCACATCTCTTCTCAGAGATAAGCTACCATAGTCCTAGCTGGTTTATTTCCAATTCTGGTTGTAAGCATATTTCGGTATTTTCCATTAATGAAATGAAGTGTTATTTCCGCTGCATCTCTTTATTTATGGTTATCGCATCTCTGTATTTATGGTTATCTCTGTAATCTATTGCGTTCCAGTTTAAATCCGGATCATTATCTAAACTTGCTTATCTAATCACAAAAATATAAAAGAAGGGAATCATATTTGAATGGAGTCAGAAATGTCAAGCTAGTTTTGATAAAATGAAATAGCTTTTGACTACAAATCTAATTATAAGGAATTTGTGGTTTGTACAGATACAAGTAAAGAGGGCTTTAGGGGAGTTTTAATGTAGGATGGTCATGTTATTTTCTATGAATCCTAAAAATTGAAGGAACATGAAAAAAAATATGTTACTCATGATATGGAATTAGCAACAATAGATCATGCATTCAAACTGGGGAGACACTACTTAATAGGGAGAAAATTTCAACGAAGGACAGATAATGTGAGTCTCAAATACCTATTTGACCAGCCTAATTTTAATGTTAGACAAGAAAGATGGTTAACAATTATTAGCGAGTATGATTTTGAGATTACACATATAAAAGGAAACGAAAACAAGATAGTTGACGTTTTAAGCAGAAACTAAATCAAATTTGTGTTACTTCAACAGTGAATGGGTAGATAGATTTAATAGAAAGAGTCAAAACAACTGCAAATGCTAACTTAGAAGACCTAAAAATTAAGGGAAAAGAGTAGAAAACTGATAAATCAGAAGAGGAGGAAGGTAATTTTTCAGTTAACGACCAAGATTTTTTGTTGTTCAAAAGAAAATATTATATACCTAATGATATAAATCTAAAGAACTTTGCCTTAGATGAGCTGCATAAAAGACCAACAACAAGTCATTTTGCTTATAAAAAGTTGATTACAATATTAAGAAATGAATTTTATTGGCCACATATGAAAAATGAGACAGGTGAATATGTGGCAAAATGCCTTGAATTTTTCAACAAGTTAAGGAATCTCATCAACACCCTGCTAGATTGTTGCAACCACTCATTCCAGAATGAAGTGGGAGATCATTTTAATGGATTTCATAACTGGTTTGACAAAAACAAGGAAACAATACGATTCTATTATGGTGGTAGTTGACAAACTTAACAAAGCAACACATTTGATACTTGTCAATTCCACTTTTAATGCTATCAACATTGCATAAATCTTTATGAGGGAACTTTTTAGACTTCACGAGGTGCCTAAGTTGTGATATTAGATAGAGATGCAAAGTTCACCTCGAAATTTTGGAAAGGGATATTTGAAAACATGGGAACCACGTTAAACTTTAATACATCCTATCATCCTCAAATTGATGGTGAAACAAAAAGGACCAATCAAATATTAGAGGATATGTTAAATATGTATGTGAAAGATAAGCAAACTAAATGGGAAGACTATTTGCATCTAGTTGAATTTGCCTACAACGGTGGTTATCAATCCTCTTTAAAGATGAGTCCTTTTAAAGTCATGTATGGAAGAAGATGAAAGATACCATTAATTTGGGATCATCTCGAGGATCGATGATACTAGGTCCAGACATGTTAAAAGAAATGGAAGAAATAGTCAAACAAGTCAAACCGAATTTCGAAACAACCCAAGATCATCAAAAAAGCCATGCAGACTTGAAAAGGACTCACAAAGAATTCAATGTGGGAGATCGTGTATACTTGAAGGTCAAACCTAAGAAAATTACACTTAGAATTAGCAGTTGTACGAAACTATCTCCTAGATATTGTGGACCCTTTTAAGTGTTAGCCAAAGTTGCACCGGTTACTTACCAATTACTCATACCAGCCAACATTAAAATTCATAATGTGTTTCATGTTTTGTTATTGAAAAAGTATATACATGATCCTTCTCATGTTATTGATTACCATTTTATATAGGTGGAACTCGAGGGAGAGTTCTTAGAAGAATCACAATGTATTCTAGAATGGAGGGTGGTTACACTCCATAAAAGAGATGTGGTAAAGTTGAATGTTTAGTGGAAACATTCAATTCTAGAAGAAGCAACCTGGGAGTTAGAAGATTCTATCAAGGAAGCTTATCCATACATGTTCTAAAAGGAATTTCAAAATGATTTCCAGGAAAAATGTTGAATAGACACTGAGACGGTGTCAAATTTAACCAGGGGACGATATGATATCCCTTAGATTAATGTTTCATTGTAAATAAATGTGCATAAGTTTCATTTTGATTTAATATACTACATTAAAATACAAATAGACATTTGATTATCAGTAATTTTACGGATGATAACTGATGTAAATTTTTTGTTTGTAAAGTTGTAATTAGGTTTTATGCTATAGAAAAAAAACACTAGAAATTAATGGTTGAAGTATAGATGGATAAAAGAGGGAAAATGTTGCAATCTATTTTGGAAAATTATTATCCATAAGAAAGTCCTAGGCATCTAATTTGGGTGATTGTATTTAATTTTGAAATTATTAGATTGGCCAATTTAATGTTTCCTAGAAGAAAGGGAGTCACCTTCAGAAGTGGGAAACAAAAACTCATAAATGAGCAGTTAACTACCCGCCACATGTTGGTGAGGTGGAGAGGTGGAGGTAGTTAATAACCACCCAAAGAGTGGTAGATGGAAAATATCTCTAGAATTTTTGTCTTTTGCCTCGTAATTTTCTAAGAAGAAAATTAAAGTCATTGAAGAGAAGCAGAAGGGAAAAACTACAGAAAAAGAGTTTTAGGCCTAATTGTCCGGGGGGGAACATAGGCTATGTCAAGGTTGGGAGTAACCAATTACTTGACTCTTAGTTTCCTATGAAAAAATTTCAAGTTGGTGTCTCTAACTTTATTTAGCATGTAAATTGTTTATTCTGTACTAGAACTAGATTTCTGCTCATTAGACAGAGAGTAAAAATGAATATATTATTTAGTTACTGATTATGATGTTATGAAAAATTTTCACTTACTTTTTACTCGTAATCGCAATTGAGCAAGTAGTGAAAAAAAGTAAATGATCTAGAGTTGAAATTAGTTCTTATAGAGTTACAGTTATCCTCATTGATTTGATGCACTGGTAGTAGAATCGTTTAAGAGTGTTAATTCACAATATTGAATAGTATGGGAAAATATATCAACTATAAAGAGTGTTAAATCATATCAGTATGTATTGAATACATTATGAGATGTGATATACACAAGGTTAGACTAAAAAAAACATATGTTACTTTAACTATTTTTGAAAAAACTATATAGTTGTTTCACTTCTTTCATGTACAGGCAAGAGTAAACTATATGCATGTACATTAATAAATTGTGTCCACGATTGAAATGCTAGTAGATGCCATTGGCATATGCATAAACTGCTGGCCAAATCCAGTTCAAAGTTCTGTCAAAAAATAAATATGTTTGCCGAAACCATAACAAAAGAGTGTTGTACATATTCACCTCACAGGGTGTTCAAAGTTTTGCATGCAAAATACATATTTGATAAACATAAATATATACATATAAAGATATTGTGCTGATAAATTTTCCATCAAAATTTTAGGCTTTGTCCACCTGAGGTTATGCTCTCTCAATGTATGGCTGATGGTAGTACTGATATTGTTCTGCTCCATGTTGTTCTTGTATCATCCACAGACCTCTAGGTTGTGTCGAGGACGCCTTGGATAACTTGTCAGCAGCCTCGTTATGTTCCTTGTAAATGTGATGACAGATGATAGAGTTAAATTGGGCCTTGAAAACCAAAATCTCATCTAGAATGTTTCTAAGTGTATGAGCATGACAAATTTTTATATTGTTGAACCAGTTTATGGTGATTTTGGAGTCCCCAAATATCTGAATATTATTTCATGAGTGTGCCAGTGCAAAATGCAATAGGTGTCTAAGTGTAATCAATTCTGCAAAATTGTTTGTTCCCTCCCCTAAACCCATGTTGATTTGGTAATGGTGATGTTCAGATAGGTGTAAAATAATGCCTCCCCTAAATCCATGAGATTGTGCTGCTCCATCAAAATATGCCCATGGGATGGATCGATCAATAATTTCGGTGGCATGTGGTCAAGATGTAGTAGTTTGTGTCTCCTCAAGGATTTCATGATATGCAACAACAATCTTTGCTGTTATGAGTGGCCATCGTGCTGGAGATCCTTTAAAAATGATGTTATTTCTGGTGAGCCAGATCTTCCAGCAAATGAGGAGGGGTAAGCATCGAGACTTGTTATCTTGTTGCTTGACATTCCAATTGTTCCATGCTTCAGTGATCGAGAGGCCGTGCCATCTGCCCTGCTTGGAGAGGAGGTGTATTACTTGTTGCCACAACTGAACATTGAAAGGGCATGATAAAAATAGGTGTTCATTAGTCTCCTCCGCCTGTGTACAGAGGACACACCAATGCGGCCCAAAGTGTGATCTGCACATAAGATTTTCTCTGATAGGTGTCTTGTTGTTGAGAACATTCCACATAAAGAGTCTAGCTTGTGGGGGTGCTTTGAGCTTCCAGATTTCCCCCCACGAACCTAGAAATGCGTGAGTATTTCCCATGTTCATCTGGGGTCCATATGAGCTCGTCAGGTCCCTCCTTTATGCAGACATGTCCTTCATTAAAGGCATTTATATAACCTTCCCAACTCTGGTGCCAGTGATCGAGAATGCCCAGGTGTCATGCAGATAACCAGGCTTGTTAAAAAATGGAGCTATTCTCCATGTATGTAATCTAGCCGATCACCTTAATGTGCCTCTGGTTCAGGTAATGTATGAGGTTTAGAGATAGTTGGTGCATGTTGCACCCACCAGACCATGGATCCATGCCTATTCGTGCCATATTACCTTCATTGATTTTCCAAGCAAGACCCTCTCTGATGCTAGGCATAGAATGAAGGATGGATTTCCAAACAATAGATATCCCCGTACAAGGGTAGGTTGGGATGAGAATCTAGTCCATGAGATGTTGTGGCTAGATGTATTTGTGGTATGTGACTTTGGTCCAAAGGTTTTGTGAAGTGATCAAGGACCATCCCATCTTAGCTGCTAGTGCATGTGCAAATGCTGAGAGGTCTTTTAAGCCCCACCCTCCCCATTTTTTTGGTAGAGCGATCTGCTTCCATCCAACCCATGCATAGGGCTTGCCCTCTTTATATCCATTCTAATGACATCTGCAACAAATCTTCTGTATGAGGGCAAGAATTCCTTTAAGGATCCAAGCCAACTTCATCTAGTATACAGGGGTGCTTCCAAGACAGATTTTATGAGGACAAGGCGACCTGCCCTTGAGAGGAATTTATGATTCCAGTTTTTCAACCTCTTCTCAATCTTAATTACAAGAAAAATCCAATCCGTAATGCGATAGCAATGTGGCTTGAGCCATAATCCCAAGTATTTGAGACCATCCTCCAAGTGATGCTGTTGGAAAGGAAAAAATCAGTGTGCAATTCTGGATTCCTGGGGGGATGTATATGAGAGGGTGATGGTGGATTTGGTATGATTAGCTTCCATGCCAGTGGCTTTAGCAAAGAGTTTGAGAATGTCATTGAAAGTAGATGAGTCCCGCAGGCTGCCATCGAGGAAAATGAGGACATCATCAACAAAAAGAAGATGGGTGAGGTGGCATAGGTCAATCATTTGAATCCCATGTAATCACCCCTCCCTCTTGTCTGTTGCAATGAGTCTGCTGAGGCCCTCCATAAAAATCGGGAAGAGAAGTGGGGAAAGAGGGCATCCTTGCCAAAGGCCTCTCTCAGCATGAAAGAAATGCGAGGAAGAGCCATTAATGAGGACACTGAAGGATGTCGAGTTGATAAATCACATGATCCAGTTGATGAAGGGAGGAGGAAAGCCTAGACGGGTGAGGATCATTTTGATATAAAGCCAACTGACCTTATCAAAAGCTTTGAAAAGATCAATTTTGAGAATGGCTCCTTTGATCTTTTTGTGACTGATAGAGTGTAGGGCTTCTTGAGCGGTTCCAACAACTTCATATATTTGTCTGTTCTGAAGAAAGGCAAATTGTTCGGAGGAAATGTGTCTAGACAGGATGGGTCGGAGCTAATTTCCAATGATCTTGGCTATGATTTTGTACAAGCAGTTACAAAGGGAGATAGGTCGAAAGTCATTGAAGGATGCGGGGGAGTCGGATTTAGGGATTAATGCAATGAAATTAGAGTTTATGGCCTCATACATACACCCAGTAGATTTGCATTCATCCACCACCTTAAGCAGATCAAGTCCAATGAGTTCATAGAAGGCAAGGAAGAATTTGATAGCCCATCCATTCGGGCCTAGACTCTTGTCGTTTTTGAACCATTTTTGTGTTCCTTCTAGCTCTGCCTATGTGACCAGGGAAATGAGATCCTCGATCGAGTCCTCATCCACAAATCTAGGGAAGTGCCTTGCAATTTGGACAATTTCAGTAACTACCTCTGAAGGTAGTTACTATGCTTCCATCTTCCATAGGCATATGCCAGATAATGTTGGAGATTTTCCTTCCTTTTCCATAATTTTGGAAAAAAATTGTGTTTTCATCCCCTGCTTGTAACCAGATTGCTCGGCTTCAAAGTCGCCGAGTTTCTTCCCATTCCTTTAGTATTTTGACCTTCTGATTTTCCAGTTCACTTAGATGATCCTTAGCATCAGCGGTTGCAAAACCTTTTTTCTGGTTGTCCTGTAGTGATGCCAAAGTTTTCTCCACTGAAGTGAGGGTATTGTCATCTCTCTTCATTTTTTTCCTTAGCCCATTTAATAGAGAGTTTTTTTATCATTGTGAGGTTATAGTAGAACCCTTCTGCCCAAGTTCTGCCTCTAGATGGTGGATTGAGTCACCAGAAGTCATTAATCATTTGGATGTAGGATGGGTCTTTTAACCAGGTGGAGTTGAATTTGAAAGGTGCCCCTGGTTTTTTTTATGGACCAAAGATCTCCATGAATATGGGGAAGTGGTCCATTATCCCACCAGATCCCACCCATTGTCTGTAGAGGGATAACTTATGAATCAGAGAGTTCTTGATCAGGAATCGGTCCAACCTCCTAACCAATGCAACTTCACATACTCTCCGATTTCTCCAAGTGGGAAGGGGTTTGATCATTGGGATGTCCGTCAGATGATATTGTTCCAACAACATCTCCATAGTTTTAGTGAGCTTGTCCACTTGTGCATTAGCCCCCCAAGATTCTCCATATTTAATGCAAAAATTTAGCTCACCTCCGACGATGAGATTTTCCGAGGATGTGATCGATAAGTTGAAAAATTGATTCCAGTAGGTCTCTCTGTTGTGACATGGTCCATATACATTGATAATGCGGAGGTCCATTCCCAACTTAGATGAGAAAATATCCATATCGATGAAGTTGTCCCCTCCGTAGAAGGTCCTCAGGTTTATGGTGCAAGGGTTATATCCCAAGGCCAAATCGCCTGAACGCCAATTACATCTAAGGATTGAAATATCCAGCCAGGATTTAGGGAGCCAAGAGTACGGGAGATAAGGTCAGCTTCTCCCAAGGTTTCTTGTAAAAAAATGATGTCTAAAGACAGATCCAAATAGTGTTTTGAGGGTTAGTGTTTTGAGTGAGCTAGTCATGCCCCTGCAGTTGAAAGAGAGCCACTTCATGGGGGCAACTGTGCATGGGTGTTCGAATCTCTAAGTACCTGGTCAAGAGAGGCTTGTCTGCTAGAGGCAACTTCCACCCCAGCTATCAGAATAGCTTTGGATAGGTGTGATGGATGGGCTTGTGGGGAGGAGGGGAGGGTATTAGGCTCAGTCTAGATGGGGATTTTCCATCCTTGGTTGTGGAAAGATGTGACCTTAGGTTGTAGGGGTGGGGGGTATCAGAGGGGAGAGAGATGGGGTGCATGAGGGGGTGGGGGGGAAGTTCGGGGGGAAGATGAGGGGGTGGTGGAGAAAATCGGTGATTGTGGGATAAGGGGACAAGAAATGGAGGTGAGGGTGCCATTCGATGCAGATGCAGAATGCACATGCGATGCAAAGAGTGCATGTGAGGAAATAAAAGTAGATATTGGTGAAGAAGGAGTATCCGAGGAGCGAGCAACCTCTGCAGCAGCCAATGATCTAGTCATCGATGGGGGGTGGGGGGCATGGTCTATTGGATGCAGCCTGATATGTAGGTGTTACCATTCCAATTGTTGTCGCAGCAGCTGGTGGAGTCGGCCCCGGGGTGGGGGCAGTGTTCTTTCCTGCAACACCTTAAGTTCCCATAGGATGGTTCGTGGCCTTTCACACCAAAGGGAATTCCTTGTATAGATGCCCAACTTTGTGGTACCTTCGACATCTGAAGGGGATGCCTTCGTAATCCAAGATTTGAATTTTGGTAAAATGTCGCCATTGCAGAGTGATTGTTTCCTCTAGACCTTCTCTTGTGTCCAGGTGCTCCAGGATGAGAGCTAATGTTCTGTTCCTGGATTGTATGTAGGATTTGTCATAATCCAAATAAGTGCCTAGGGCATTTCCAATGCGGGTGAAGACATATTTAGACTAGTATTGTAGGGGGAGACTAGGTAATCTGACCCAAAGCAACCCAGCCCCGATCTGCTCTCGTTCAGGGTCAAAGAGTGGGATCCATCATTTCAATAAGACTGGGGCCATTTCAATGTGGCAGTGATGGGATAGAGCTAGGGTGTTGTATTCTTCTAGAGAGAAGTGCAGCGCAAACCAGCCAAGAGGTAGAATCTGAACTTCCAGGAGGTCCTTAAAGGTATTACCTCAGATTTCTTTGACCCAACAACTGAGGCATTCAACAGTATAGGCACAACTTCTAACCCTACCCACCAGGACTCTCCCGACCATGTTAACCACCTCGGCCATGTTAAGACCTTCACCAAACTTGAGGGTGAAGTCCTTCCCGGAGGCCTTCACACACTTTGTCTTTCTTTTCCTGGATCTAGGTGCTGTAGGGTGTTCTAGTAGAGGGTCAGATGTACCCTGTATCTCTTGTTGAGAGCCTTGTGCAGTGTGATGAACTTTGACAACCGAGGTTTCGAAACACCCTGAAGGTAAAGCTGTGGATGCTCTCGCCTCTATGTTGGATGAAGTATCTGTTGCCGGGGGTTGCTGCACTAGCACATCTGGAGGGGCAAGTTCTGAAGTAGAGGGGAGGTGAGATGCACGGAGGTATTCACTAGGAAGCGAGGGTTCGAAAGGCGGAGAGGAGGGTGAGCACGCGGCTAGGAGGTGTAGGGTCACAGGTGATAGCGGTAGGCAATCTAGGTCCAGTGAATCGATGAAGAGGTTGTCGAAATGAAGGCTGGAGATGGAAGTTCTGGGTAAGGTAACCAAAGGAGGCGAGCCGGTGCGATAAGAGGCGGCTAGGTTACGGGGAACGATTAGGGCCAGCATAGGGTTAGGTCGCCAAAATATTTTGTTGGTCGGGGTTCGGGTCAGCAGAGTAGTCGAATGCATCATGTTCCATGTCTTCCATGTCGCAGTGGGATCGGGGAAACCATAATCGTCGGGGGAAGTAACAGTCAAGAAACAGATGCAACAGCTAGCAGAGAGTGACAACAAACCCTAGGAACGGTAAAAATAAAACAAAGGGTAAAAAATGCAGTTAATGTAGCCACAACACGTTACGGTCTTCGTTGCCTCCATCACATCTCCTGAAAATGGTGAATCATCCCCCATGTAACATCATCATCTTAAATCCTATTGGTTCTTATAAAGTTTATTTTGGTTGTACATTTTTCTTAGGAGGCCCATTTTAGACCTCAAAATTCCCCTAATGATCTTTCTGAATGGAGAAAGTGTGTGGCAAAGGCGAGAAGGATTATCCTAGAAGGAGTTCGAGATCATATTGTCTTGAATCTCCATGGTAAGGAAAATCCATTTTTAATGTGGAAGGCATTAACTAACATATTTCAAAATAGTAGTGACCACAGGAAACTGGCGACAAAGGACAAGCTCAGAAGGATCAAGATGGGGAAGGGTGACTCAATTCAAAATTACTTGACCAAGTTCACCCAATGTCGTGATGAGCTTGGAAGTGTCGGGATTATTGTTGCTGAAAATGATCTGGTGAGTCTAACACTTCTAGGACTTCCTAAGAGTTTGCATAGTTACCAAGACTCAATTAATGGGAGAGAGAAATTACCATAGTGGGAGCGATTGTGGTCTGACTTGGTACAGGAAGAGATTCGAAGGAACACCAGAGGTGAATCCTCATCAAAGCATGCTGATGAGGAGAATTGTGCCTTAACAGTAAGGCAAAGAAGGGGAAGGGGAATTCATCCCATTCCAAATCAGATTCTTGTTAGGGCGGCAAGAAGAAGGACATGTCAAAAATCAAGTGTTTTCATTGTCACGAGCTGGGACACTTTGCCACAAAGAATCAGCACAAGAAGGGGGTAATAATCCCTTAGGAGGAGTGGCAAGTGAAGCTATTGCTTCATAGTTCGAACTGGCTTTTACCCTCATCGCTTGTATGATGTCATTGATGATGGGTAGTGTGTGGTACCTGGATAATGGAGCTTCATTCCATATGATTGGTAAAAAAGATCTCTTCAGTAACTTGGAGGAGAAGGATCTCCAGATGCATATCGAGATGGGTGATGATGGAAGGTATAGTGTAACCAACATCAATACAATTACCTTTTAGAGGGAGTCTGGTTCTCCGCTCACTTTGCGAGATGTTATGTATGTTCTGAGTTTGAAGAAGAACTTGTTTTATGTTGCCATGTTGGAGGATAGAGGGTATGATGTGATATTTAGTAAGGGAAAGGTGTTCTTTCGTCACATATCCATAGGATAGGTGAAGCATATTGGGGTTTGAGTGAAGAACCTCTACAAATTGGTGGTATAAGATTGCTAAAGCAGAGAAGGTGGAGATCCGAGACATCGTTGAGTTGTGGCATAAGAGATTGGGTCACTTGCATCATGGCGCTTTAAATATCTTGTAACAAATTTCTACATGGCTTTCCAAGGGTACACTAGAGTAGAGAGATACATGCAAAGGGTGTACATTGGGGAAGTACACCAAAGCTTCTTTCATGATAAAGAGAGTCGAGCACAAGCGATCCTTGATCGAGTTCACTCAAATGTGTGTGGACTGTTCTCGACAACATCCACGGCCAAACACATGTATTATGTAATATTTGTTAATGATTTTTCTTGTAAGTGTTGGAGTTTCTTCATATAGAAGAAAGATCAGACGTTCACTAAGTTTTGTGAATTTAAAGTACTTGTCGAGAAAGATACTGGTAAGAAAGTTAAATCTCTCAAAAGCGATAACGATGGAGAGTATGTGTCGAATGAGTTCAAAAAAGTTTGTGCATTAGAAGGTATTCGATGAGAGTTGATAACATCTGATAACCCACAGCAGAATGGGATGGCTGAAAGAAAGAACAAAAATTTTGTGGGAGCAACACAGGCGTTGTTGGATGGTCGGGGCCTACCATTACACTTGTGGCCTAAAGCATGCAACACAACTATTTATTTGCAGAACATAAGCCCTCATCGAATTCTCGGGATGAGTACACCAGAAGAGGATTTTTCAGGGAAGAAACCAGATGTGGCACACTTCAGGATATTTGGTTCATCAATCTACTTCCATGTTACCAAAGATGCATGGAAAAAGCTAGAGCCAACAACAGTTGGGAATATTTGTGGGGTACACTGATACAACTCAAAAATATCAGGTGTACCTTCCAACCAAAAGGATGACGGTGGTTCACAAAGATGTGAAGTTCGATTAAGAGAAGGCCATGAGATGTTCCCTTGAGAGGGAGCTTCAACTACATGCGGTTGAGGAGATTTTATCTCCAAAGGAGGAACCTTAGGATGATGTGGAGTAGTCGCATGCAGAGGAGCAGGGAGTGGAAACACCCACTCATGTAGAGTCTTCCAGACATGGGAGAAAGTGCACCAGAGAGGATGACATGTTATTTCATGATGCTAGAGGGAATGCGGGAGAACCCACATGACAACACAAGTAGAGGAGGTCACTAAGAAATACACTGGCTACATGGATCTGATGAGCTGGAGTGTAGAGTGAGCCATCCTATCTTGAGAAAGAAGTGCAACAAGAAGTTTAGGTTGATGCCATGGTTGAGGAGTATGACTCCATTATCAGGAACATTGTTTGGGAAGTGGTCCCAAGACCGACAGACAAGTTAGTAGTGAGTTCCACATGGATTTACAAGGTAAAGCAAGCAGTTGATGGTAGTGTGGAGAAACAAAAGGGCAAGCTTGTGGCTAGAGGGTTCTCTCAGGTGGAGGGGATGGATTACGATGAAAATTTTTCTCATGTAGCAAGGTATTAATCAATCGGATCCATTGTAGCACTATCAATGCATATGGGATGGAAGATACACCAGATGGATGTAAAGACATCATTCCTCAATGACATGATTGAGGAAGAGGTGTATATTGAGCAACCTAAAGGATTTGATACCTTCAACAAAGAGTCGCATGTGTGCAGACTCAAGCGAGTGCTGTATGGACTGAAACAAGCACCCCATGCTTGGTACACTAGGATCGATATCTATTTCACCAGGTTGGGCTTAATCAAAAGTGAAGCATCTGTGAACCTTTACCATATTATGGTTGAAGGTAAATTGTTGATTTTTTTTTTATATATCGACAATTTGATTATGACAGGTAATGATAAGCTAATCAAGTCTTGCAAAGAGGATCTTGCAAGAGAGTTCGAAATGAAGGACTTGGAGCTCATGCACTACTTTTTGGGGATGGAAGTATGACAAGGAGATGAAGAACTATTTTTCTCTCAGGGAAAGTATGCCAATGAGTTACTAAAGAAATTCCACATGGAGAGAAGTAAACCCATGGTGACTCCTCTAGCTGGTAACTAGAGGAAGGAGGATGCTACTTCCTATGAAGTAGTGGAGGCTACTATTTATAGACATCTTGTGGGTTCACTCATGTATTTGGTGAAAAAACGAACAGAAATGTGTTATGAAATTAACCAATTTAGTCAAGCTATGGTTAAGCCTACCAAACTGCATTGGAAGGCATCCAAACATGTGTTGAGATATCTCAGAGGCACCACTCAGTTTGGTCTTTGGTACAAACAGATAGAGGGAGTGAAGCTTCAAGGCTTCACCAATGCAGATTAGGTAGGGAGTCAATTTGACAGGAAGAGCACATCAGGTGGGATGTTCAGTATTGGGTTAATAGTTGTTTCTTGGTACAACAAGAAACATAGATCAATTGCACTCAGTTCAACAGAAGCAGAGTACATGGCTACTAGTCAAGAAACTTGTGAGGCTATCTGGATGAGGAAGATTCTTGTTGGTTTGTTTGGTCATTAGATGTATCCAACTGTGATTTACTGTGACAATTAGAATTGTATCAAAATATCTAAGAATCCAGTTTTTCATGATTGTTCCAAGCATATTGATATTCGGTATCACCATCTTCGAGACTGCGTGTAGAGGAGAATCATGTTGCTGGAGTACATTCCCACAGAGGAGCAGGATGTAGATATTTTGACAAAGGAATTTTCAAGATTCAAATTCGAGTTTCAAAGAGGCAAGATCGGGGTAGCAGATAATCCCTTTCTTGTTGAGAGAGAGTGTTAAAAATAACAACAAGAAATCCTAATTTAATTTGTCCTTGAATTAAATTAGAAATTAAATCGAAATTCTATTCTCATATCAACTTGTAATAGTTAACTAAGTTAATTTGACTTAGTTGGCTTAGTAAATTCGAGTTGGAAGTCTATCTAGAGTCATGTAGAGTGATTCCTAAATTTTAGGGATCCAGGTTGAGTTCTTTGGAGTTGTAATTAATTAACTCAGTCTAACTGAGTTATAGTCAGTTAAACTAGTTCAATTAGTTGGAGGAACTAGTAGGAGGTCTAGTAGTGGGAGAAAATTCAGTGTAGCTTCACTACTCCACTAGTTAACAGAATATTCACTCATAAATAATTTATGTATGTCAGCTAAGAGGAAGACCCAGTTGAGATTAGAGTTCAGGAATAGTGTACTATCAGTTGTATAATTTTCCGAGTTGTACATATGGTGCATGAAATCATATGATGGATTGCACAATTGTGGTGAGGGATTTTCCCAATTAAATATGGGTTAATTCCCTTAGGGATCGCGCAAGGAAATAGGAGCTTGGAAGGCTAGGAATTTGGCTAAGTATTGGCTAAAGGAAGTCAGTGAGGTAGAGGATAGAAAATAATTGTGCAGGTTGAGCAGAGCATATTGTATTCATCCAAGGCTTTCCTAGGAAGCAAAGAGATAAATTGTACTTGTGCATAGATTTTTCAGGTTGAATAAACGTTGTATTTTCTTCCTAGATCTTCTGGTTAATGCAATATTGATAATCAGGGTTTTGAGTAGTTTCTTTCCCCAAAAAAATATTGTGTTAAGTGCGATTGAAATTCTTCCTTTTTTATTTAGTGTTTTCATCAATCAATTTTTGTTTCCACTAATGAATATAGTGGATTCAAGTCTTTTTTTCTAGCATATTACATAAGCAATTTGAAGGTACAACTAAAAATATACACCGTTGAGACTGCTACTCAATTCAGGGAATGGGATACTACTTTACTAATTTCCTGGTAATCTGCCATGGATGAATACCATTCTTTTAATGTGGAGACCTTGAAGAAGATACTAGAAATGGGTCCTTTGTTTGAAGGCAAAGCAGCAGAACAGAGAGAAAAAATATCAACATCAATTGCACAACCACAAAAAAAGCTAACTGAGCAAACGAAGGATTAACTTGAGGAAGAGTCAATAGATTATGGTCGGGGCTTGTTGGGTCCTTCGTTTTTTGACAGTTTTGATTAATTTTTGGCTGGAAAAGACTCGTGGAAATGATCAACAGAAGTAGGAAAAGTAAATGGAAAAATAGGTTGGAATCTTAGAACAAAGAAGAAGAAAGCGACAAGCAGAAATCAAAAGTGGTTATATTGGGATTTGTCAAAGCCACAAAAGAAGGATCTAGGTGTTAATTTTGAAGGAATCAAAATAGAAGTGGACCGAAGCACCCAAAATTTGTCAAAAGGATCAAGTTAGAATAGATAACACGAGCATGATCAAGACAAAAAAACAAATCTATAAAATCCACATAGATTGAGCCGAATGGAGAGAATAGAGAGATTTATGATAACATGTTGTCGAAATGAGATTTGAAGTCCTTTTGCATGTATTTTGAATGTAATCAAGTCCGTTATTCTATTTTGGTATAATTTCCGAAGAAGATCTTGCACAGATCGTAGATATATATTGTAATAGCATGACTCCTAATCTAATATAATGATGATGTTGTGGGGATAAATTTGTATGTTTCATGGATGAATGTTTTTATGTTATGTATCTCCCTTTAAATTATTTAAAATGCTTTCGTAGATAGTCTATTGCATATTTGTGCATTGTGCGCGAGATTGTTTAGATGTTTTGTGTAATCACTTAGTTGATGAACAATGTATGAAAATAATTTTAGTTCTGACACCATCCAAACTTCGCTTTGATTTTTAAGAAGTCTTGCCATGCCTCGAGTGAGAATTTTCTCCCTCACGAAGGAATGAAAATGTCAGAATTGCACTAGACTACGACAAGATATTTTGTTGGAAACTAATGACTGAACCTTGGGTTTACATGACAAAACTTTCAGCCAAAAAATCAAGCAAGTTCGAATCCAATAGATTTTTCCTTCTCATTATTGGAATTTTTCAGCCGCCCCCCTTCTTGGTGCCTAAGGTGGAGTTGGGCACTTCCTTGGACAAATAATTTGACATATCAATTCTGGTTTTCTTTCTTTGATAGAAGATTTGATTATTGTTTCCTAATACTGACGTAGGAAGTATTCTCTATTTCCAATATTATTATTGTGATTGCATGGTGTTTATAGAGGTGTCTCTGTAATCCTCTAGTTCCAGACTAGGCTAATTATTAGTATTAGGAGGGGTTAGGTAGTTTCTCTGGTTGTTCATTACCACTCAATCATGTGTCAAAGTCTCCATATTATTTCCAAGGTGGTTGATTGTGTGTAAGTTGGTTTTATTACTGGTTCTTTTCTCTATTGGTGGTTGGATGACAGTTTGTTTTCTAGCATGTGGGGGATTGTAGCATTATCTTGAGAGGTGCAATCTTATTTCATCAGTGGTATCAATCACCTAATCCTATGTTGTTTTGTTATTGGTTGGCTTCCTACTTGAGTTGTTGGTTTCTTTAGAAACCTATGAGTTGGAGTGGGGTAGACAAGGAACGAGAGAAATTTCAGTTTTTTACTCCCTTGCGGTTGGTTGTGGTGAATTCCACCTAGGAAGGTCCCCCCCCGTCCCTTTCCTAACCTAGACCTAAGTTTATTCAGAGCAGAGTGCTTACCTTTTCTCTATGGTCTATCTAGACTAGTGGAGCTAGGTTCTTCATCGGGGATTCTAGCTAGGTGGCTAATCATGCTAAGACAGAGGGCTCGAGTTTGACGAGGGGTAGCCTATTTCCAGGAGAGGGCCTACCAAGAACATACATGGATGCACCATCATATTGAGGGGTTTGCTTCTTGCTACTAAGGATTAACTCTAGAACATATATAGGAAGAACTTAACCAGACAGAAGGGGAGGCCTCCTCTCATAGGTCCTCCTTATCAGATATTGAGATCTTGACTGAATGGGAAGATTGAATCCCTAATATAGGCCATACAAGGGGCAAGTTTAACCAATACATGCAAAAGGTGGACCTATACAAGAAAATGAAGTTCCCATTTAGAAGAACTATCTTGGATTGTCATCAATCCCACCTGGATATTCTCCAATCTTTGGAGCATTTGCATAGGCGCTTCTACAATTTGGATCGGAGGATAGAGAGGCTTGAGCACCACCTAAGCAATCCCTCGACAATAGGAATACCTCTAGATCCTCCACAAGAACCCATTCAGGTTGCAGGCTCATAATCGAACCCCTCAGTGTGAAAGTAATATGGTTATGTTCACTACATTCCCTAGCTTTGCTGCTTTTGTTCAAGGCCAATCAAGCCAATGTGTCAGTCTTAACTTGGATTTATTTATTTATTTGCTTTCAGTTGTCCATCATCTCTCTAAGGAGTTTTTTTTTTTTTTGCTATGGCTCAAGCTTCTAAGTGAGAGATCAACTAGAAGAATGCAATCGATGATATAAACTCTTATTTTTTAGTTAATAGAAATTTACCCCACCAAAAGACAATTTTCTTAAAAATAATATTATCATATAAAAAGTATTCAATTTTTTTATTTTTTTTACATTACAAATATCATAATTAATTATTAATTAATTATATATATCTATATATTATATATATATATATATTATATATATATATATATATATATATATATATATATATCACCTAAACCACACAAGATATAAGATAAATAAACTATATAAAATAATAACCTATGTTAAAAAAAAAATCAAATTAAAATAATAATAATAAAAATTCTAGGTTATTAATTTTTTTTAGGTATTTAAGGTAAATTTGTCTTGGTCAATTTACCAGTGATTTTTGAGTTCCAGATTTATAAGAACTCATGGTATTCTTGTGGAATATAACCTAGATCTATCTTAACTCTGGATCTACCAAGCACCTAAAGGGATCAAATCTCTTGAGATGCAAACTTCTTTTAGAATGAAAAAAAATTGATCCTCTCTACACTTAGTAGATCTAAAATTAAAATAAATCTATATTGAACATAATTATTTAAAAATTATAAATTTAAACTCACAAATTTTATTATATTGAAAATAGATAAACCATATAATAGATAAACCTCCCATAAAAGATATTGTAAATGTTCTATCAGATAAAGAAGAAACATTTCGAAAGGGATTTTAACAATTTATAACTGTGTGGTGGGAATTGGAATTCCTCCTTTTCATGCTTTAGTTCCATATTTTCCTCCTTTTCATGCTTTAGTTTGTAACCTTAATGATGATACATTCATTAATTCATGGCTCAAAAAATTCCTTAAACATTTTTACTCCATTCTAAACTCTAATGATCCTAAGTATATAATTATAATTAATACAAATAAATTACTACAGTATATAATTATAATTAATACAAATAAATTACTTTCTTCTAATAATATTTTTATTTTCCCTATTTTTCTTCAAGGATCCGCATAATCTTAAGACGCGAAAAGTATGGTTTGACTGCACGAAAACTTAAATGTACTTCACAAAATAAGTGTGAAACACTTGCTTTTAGCAATAACATAGATTTATTATATTTGGTGTATTTATTATTATTATTTATAACAAGCATATAATAAAATACGTTAGAGGATTTATACTAAACTTTGATAGAGAAATATATAGATAAGAATATTATAAAAATATTATTATATAATAAAAAGTTGACTTTTTTGTTAACGTAAATGTGCAAGTTAGTTTAAAAAATAATATAAATATATTTATCTATAGTGAAACACATTTTATTGGTGTAGATGTACAAGTTAAGTTTTATATTAAAATAATATCCAATTTACTTGTCAAATGAGAACCGACCATCAATAGTTTAGGGATGGTTGTCCCATCAACCAATTCCATTTTTCCAATGAAGAATGAATATGGATACCTTATTCAATTCAACAAAATTACATATATTATATTTAATGATATTTTATAATTTATATAAAAGTTTATATGGTTGTAATTTGATTTATTAATTATATAATTATATAAAAAATGTGGTTGACATAAGTTATAAATATTAATTTATTTGATGTTATGATAAAGTTTGATTTAAATTCAAATTTTATTTACGATTTTATTTTTAAGATATTAAAAAAAAGTTTATACAAACAAAATCATTATAAAATGTGTTTACTTAGGTGATTGATAATTGGACCTGTTGATATCCTTTGCATACCCTTGTAGAATGTCCACTTGCTAAAAACATATTCAAGCATGTTGTCAAACAAAATGCCCAAAATTGAATGAATCCATATATATATATATATAATATATATATATAATATATATTATATATATATATATATATATATATATTGGTTGGTGAAACCTTACACTAGAGCCAGGAAGAGGATCAACGTAAAGAAACTCCCTGCAAGAAATGGAAATTGTTAAAACACTCGGAAAATATTGGAAACAAAACCCTCTCACAAAATTTTACCAGAGGAATATAATAACTATGCACTTCGTTGTTACTTTTGTTATCATTGTGATTATTCTTACCCAATTTGCCCAACATGCTTCGACTTTCGATCATCATTTTGATGGAACGCTATGAAGCCAACCAGAGGCTAAAAATGACAGAGCAAGAAAAGAAAAAACAAAACACTCTTGCAAACCTCCAACTCGAACTCAGATGAAGAGAATCTCAAGATTTTGAAAACTCAATATCTGCATTATCTTGAAAAATAATGGGAAACATATTTTTTAAATTGCAAACCTCAGACTCAACTGTATATAATCATGACATTTTGAAATTTCAATATGTCGAGTTTTATAGATGTATATATTGGGTGTTGAAAAGCACAAGGTATCGATTGTTGTAACATTGAAACTAAACTAGCATTTGCACAAAGAGGCGCAAAGCAACGCCGATAAGACATGCAGACCCTGAGTTCATCCCTGTTTGAGTAAAACAAAGCTTATTAGGAAGTGACAAGTGGCAGAGGAGGAGTGGTATCTGAGGTATGGATATCAAAGCTTTTAAAATGAGACAAGACGAAATACTTGCGATATTTAGTAGGTCTAAATAGTGACTTTTAGGTTCTAAAGCAGATGTGTCTTTCCATAAAGCGGTTGTAATTTATTGATTAGAGAATTTTGTAATGCCAAAACTACGATACATATAACATTGGCCCTTTATAATAATAAATGTATTATATAACCAAAGTTTGAAAATTTAAAAGTGGTTGTAGCTTATCGGAAGTACAAGATCTTCCAGAATCGACCCCTGCGATTATCCCTGTAATTTGAACAAAACATAGCAGTGGGCAATTTATTATAATTCACAAAAAGCTTAACAAATCATAGAGAAAACCGTAACAACATCCCTAAACCATTCGGCAATATCCGTACATACTTTTTAACAAATATTAAACCGTAGTGTGACAAGTGACAAGCGTAGATAGGTATCAGAGGTTTTGATGTTGGAGGTTTTAACATGACATACTTCACAAATTTGTGATATTGTAAAGTTTCGACACAATAGACGCAAAGTCACATCAACACATTAAAAAAAAACTAATTGCATCCGCATATGATATCAACGATTGACGATTATCAGAGGTGAAACTATATGAAAGTTGCGATATGGGAGGATGCGATATGATGATGAATTCGTTTTAATAATGATATTGGGTTTGTCACCAAATCGACGATTTTAAGTTGTGACATAAAACAAAGGCGTCGATATGAGAACAGACGTGATATTTCAATTAATAAAAATTTAAATTAATCGGGTCCATGTATCATAACTTTTAGAAAATGGCAGGTTTTTGTGATATCGGACATGGGCGATCAAAGAAAATTAGAGATCGGATGTGATACTATATCGGCAACTAGAGGTTTTGCGATATCACATATCAGAGGTTTGGAGTGACATGCCTTTAAAGAGTTCTAATTCAGTCGGGCATGATATATTTATAGAGTGCAGTGGATTATCAAATTGGGTCTGGGAATTGAGCGATTAAACCACAATAGTTCCGATGGGGCACTTCCGATGCAAGAGGAATAGATCAAACGAAGGTTAAATGTGGCAAAGACGTGGGCCATATCGGAGGTTATGGATTATAGTGATATCAGAGTTTTGAAAGTATGCATGATAACCAAACCCCCGATGTAATATTTCCGATATATAAGTGCGCTTGGATGGTTTTTTTGTTATGATATATTAGATTGGGCCCAAACCTTTGGCCATGACCACTTTGTAATATGATTTAGGCCTAGGGCATAGAAATGGTTCTTTTTCTCAAGGGCTATGTAAGTAATACGTATTGTACAACATAAAAATATTATATACAAATACAAATGATTAACTACAAAATAGAAAATAAATTAATAAAATAAGAGGATAATGTACAATCTATAAGGCCAAGGAAGATGAGAATTTCCAATCGATGAGTAGATGGAATTTACAAACGAAGTGTCCAAATGAGATGAAACGAGCTATGCTAGGTAGATAAGAAGACATCGAACTCATTTAAGCGATCCATATTATCAAAATCTAAAAGTAACAATACTAAGCAATCAATTAAAAGGGTTCTTTTCTATCTTATCTTTCTATTATATATAATATATATATATATATATATATATATATATATATATAATATATATATATATATATATTATAATATATATTGACATTTAAAATATTTGTTTAACTATAATATGTCCATCCATATTTATCATTTAAAAAAAATTATACATCTCTTTTTATAATATCATTTTACTTTAATTATTCTTTGTAAAGAGAGAACAAGTTGATATAAGAATATTTTATTTAAAATGGATATTAAAATATTTTATTTAAAGTGGATAATGAATTTTGTAAAACATCAACTCTATGCTAACCATTAACAGAATTAAGTATTTCCTTTATTAATGGTTTAACTTCCAATGACCCTATAGGAAATGGGAGAAAATATATCAAGATGTTATATATATATATATATATGTTTTCATCCTCGAGGAATTGTTTAGGACTCATATCAAAGCTCGAAGCCATTACAACAAAACTCATCATGTCTCTTGTCTAGATGACTTAAGATGATAATTATTTCTCGCCACCATCCAACTCTCTCTCTCTCTCTTCTCTCTCTCTCTCTCTCTCTATATATATTATATATATAATTTAATAAAAATATAGTATTTATAATTAATAATTTTAATAAAATGTTATTAACACCACAAAAATTCCCCGTATAAATGTAACTCTATTTATTTAAGGGGGAACAGATTCACAAAATCTGTGAAATGAAACACATGTTCATTGTTACTTGATTTCATATTACATTGAGTTGAATCCCACTGAAATTCAAGAAGTTGTTTTTGGTGAGAAGTAAATTATTATAAAGGAAACTTTGAAAGATATTAACCAGAGTAACAAATCTATAAGATTATGTGTATATATGTTAGCTTGATGGGGCCTGACCCAGGTTCGGAGTTAATTATCCAAACAAATCCTTGTACTACTGGCCCTTTCGGCAATAGCTCGTGGAGTGCAGTCTGAGGTCTCACCCTAAGCAGTATAGGGGGATGCTGGAACCAAGTTTCTGTGTCCTTGAGATGCCTGAGGGGTCTGTTTAGTCCAACTATGAATACCTTCACGCATGTCACTTTGCATGCTGTCCTGACCTGTGAGACCTTCATGATCTGTGATAATCGCCTTTGCACAACCCTAACCAAGGGCTGAGGTGATTTCGCGCTGCCCTAGTAGTGATCTAGCTACTTCCCCAAGTTATACCGCGGATCTTACTTATCTTCTTATAACAGTTAGTTATCTTCACGTAAACAAATACTTAATCTTATATTCGCTTTATCAACACATTCATATAAGTTCGCGCATCATATAAACAATAGAAATGCAATTTATATTTGATACATTAATTGCATAAAACAAGAAAAAGATACATAGAAATGATGTAAAACTTCTCTTTATTACTTCTCCAAAGGTTACATACTTGACTCGCCTTGCACACTCAACTGCAGGGGTCTAAGCACTCAGCTGCAAACTACTAGGCCTCTGCGCACTCAGCTGCAAAGCCTTCTCCTACTCTACAACCCAAATACTCGACTCTACACTTAGATAAGACTCAATTCTCCATCTATTACTTCCACTTTTCTTTTTTCGGTGATTTACAACTTAGAGCCTCACTCTATTTATAAAATCCCATGGTTCGTGGACCATGGGTAGATTTCTAAAGCCAACATTACATTACAAAAATGAGGGCGGACAACCCTATGACTCATTTACAATCTTCGCACTCTGCGCCCACAAAACGCGGAGTTTTTACATTGGATTTGGTCAAAATCTGGCCTTTAAGCCCCAAAACTTGCCTTAGAGGATCCCATGCCCAACCGGCCCCCAACACAAACATCGTGACTCGCCCTTGAGTCACTCTGTCGATGCAGAGATCTTCACGCGGAGACCTCCCAACTCTGTTCGAACTGCTGCAAGATCGGTAATGCACTAAGTAACTGCCTGTTGTATCTCCTGCACACGTTGTTCAAAGACTGCTGTATTTGAACTGCATCTTTGTATATGCGCATGCGTTCCATGCATCTACGTGAGCTTGACTTCGATCGAGGCTGTAATGATGAATGCCTCATCGATCCAAGGCTGGACGTGTATCTTCAAAACCGCTTCTTTATGTCGCGCTACGTCTACTTGCTCCTTAAGCTTTTTGGCCTGTTGCATCCGCGCAAGCCTCTGTGTAAGGGAGATTGTTTGCGCGGTCCCTTTTATATCATCATATCTTTGTTGTAGCTCACGTGCCTCTGTTTCTAAGCGCTATATGTTCGGGTCCTCCTGTAGAGTGGTGAGGACCTCGAACGACTCTTCCAACATTTTGGTGCAATCCTTTACTACACTGCTCATCTCCACCATCCCCGATGTAATGGCATTGGCACGCTGTTCCCTTATCTCAGGAGGAGTTGAAGGCTGTGCTTTCAATCGCAGCTCTGATATGTGAAGGTTCAGCTCCAGTTGAATCTTAGCCATCTCTTCTCATGCCTCGTGCACCCCTATTGCTAACCTCTGGATGCACGCCTCTGCTGGTGCCTTTGTTGGTGCCTCTGCTGGGATGGCCAACTCAGGGACCATCTAGCAGGCCTCCTCAACCACTTGCACCATCTGCCTGTTCTGCGCCACTACCTCGTCATGCTGTAGGCTTAGTTGTTCCATATTAATTTTCTGCTCGCTCAACACCTGCAGTACACGACCCTCCCTAGCCCGCAGTTCTGCAATCACTTCGTCCTGCAGGACATAGAGTGTCTCCCGAGGGAGCACAACCATGTTGATCCCTACTCCCTTCAACGCACTGACCATAGGCCTGTTGGCCTCATTCTCTATAACCAGTGCCCCCTCTGGCAGCGCTATGGTGTTAGTCATGCGAGCGCACAACATTTCCTCAGTTGCGACCATTCCTACTGTAAGGTTGGTCGAGAGAGTACCAGCCTGAGGAGTGCACACCTGCAACTCCTGTATCTGTGTCTGGAGGGCCCCCAACACAATCTAATTATCCTTTATAAGCTGTTGGAGGGCCTCCGTGGTGACGTCACGCACCATCTCCCCTATATCATGGAGATCTCCTTTGGTGAGGGTGATCGGGTCAAAAGAAGTCTTAGAATCTTTCGACTTCTTTCACGGCCCCAGTTGCTCTCTTGGGTGCTGGCGCTTCAACTGTGTAGATGTTGTTTCTGTGTCCGGGCCACCTTCCTCTGTCTCGGGCTCTTCCTCGGGCGACGACGACTTAGGGCCCTTACGCTCCTTCTCTGCTACTTGTTGTTGTTCTGTGACTACCTTTTGTTGTTCTGTTGTTGCCTTCGCGATGTCCCGTGCCTCCTGTGCCTTTGTTGTTGCTGCCTCTTCTCTTCTCTTCTCTACCAACTGCACCACTGCAGTTTTGCCTCCTCCTTCTTTCGTTGTGCACCAAACTTTTCTGTTTCCACCGCGGAGATGGCTGAAGTGCGCCACTCCGGCGGCCATGACTCAAGCACGACAAATATAACATCATCTGTGGTCAGGTACGACAGTTCATTCCACTTTTCCGTGGGGTCCTTGCGCACCCTGATGTACACGTGATGGAAGTCCCCATTGAACTATGTAAACCTTTGTAGGCTATTGTAGACAGTGGGCGATAACCGCAGCTTGCGGTTAATCCCCATTCTGATGTTCATCTCCATGAACACCTAGAATATCTTATTGTATCGGATCCTTTATGCATCTTTAGTGGCTCACAGCAAAGCATACTTTGCTACCTCCAGAAGATCCCGCACAATTGTGGGGAAATGGTTGTCCTCAGGCAACTCCCAAGATACCAGAACTATGGACAGCATAAGCCATGCATAGTGGAAGGTCTGCCCTTGTTCCTATGCCTCTTGACAATTCTCCAAGAACTCCTTGTATAGGTACTCCGACCAGTTAAAGTGGATGCCCTCTGCACATTGCATGGAAAGTGATACCATCGACGTGAGAACCTCATCCGTGCGGCACTTATGCATAACCTTGCCAGCCAATATCCGGGTTGCAACTTTGATTGCCTTATTGTTGATACTAGAGATCACGTAACCTCTCTTCTTCTTCTCCAGCTTGAATTTTGCCTTCATGGCCTTTGCATTGGCTAAGTCAGTGCTCTTAGCCTCCGAAATATCCGCTGGGTCCTCCCCCTTGCAAGGGAGTCGGGTAATTCTATGAATCAGGTGGTCCGTGATGGGGATGGGCTCCTCTAACCACAAACACCCATTGTGCATCAAGCAGAGTAGCTGCCTGCTGACAAAGATAATTATTGGGGCGTGATGGTAATGGCAGGTTCAACAACCCTACTTTCTCTACCCCGCGCAACCACTTGTGCAATTCCAACTCAATGACTCCCGCTGCAGTGTTTTTCTTCAGCTTCATGAGTTGCGCAGTTTCCAAGTGTGGGAACTTTTCGTGGTCTGCAAGATCCTAGTATTCAAACTTTAGACTCGGTACCTGTCCCAAGTGTGCTCCTTCAAAAACGATATCGTCAAGTAGCAACAGAGTCTGCAGAGAGCCCTTGCTCTCAACTAGGTCCTTGGGCACCCTTGCCTTTCCCTTCCGTTGAGGAACATATGCAGGCAACCTAGTTAGAGGATCTGCGCCCTCAGTTTCCACGTCCATGTCTTCGTCCTCCTCTTGGACAAGGATTTCCTCATGGTCTTCCAACTCTTCATCATTTTCTAGATTAATTGTTTTCCCCTTTTCTTCCATGATCAGTTTAGTTTGCAACGAGTTTCTAAGGGACACGTGCACCAGGACCATGGGTTGCTTATCTTTCTTGGGTCTCGGCGTGCGCGATGATTTAGGGATTTTCGCAACTATCCCGACGCTCTCATGGGCATCTCCTATAGTCATGGCCTGCGCGGCCTCTTCAGCGGTCATTTTGTCGATGTCCATGGGTTCCTCTAGTGTGGTCATACTGTTGTTCCACAAATCTCTCAAAGGCTTAGGTAAGTGCTTAAACAACGCCTTTGACTTCAAAACATCAAACAAATCTAGGTTCACAGACCTATGGGCGCGCAATAACTCAATTCTCAAATGGCTAAGTGTTGTTTTTTGGGTAGCCCTTTGCAATTTATAGCACCTTTTGAATTCGAATGTGACCATTCCCCCGAAATCCGGTTCATTAATGCTCCCTTGGTGGCAAATTTTCCCAAATCTAGCCCATAAATCCTGCCTTAAATGCCTACCGCCCACTCCATTTGGTCTCAAACCAAGCATCACATTGTGAATAGTGACTATAACGGCCACTTTCCAGCCGACCTGCATGGTAGCGCAGCTACCCTTGCGCTATTGCGAACCTTGTGATACTTCACTCCTACGTGTAGCCTTGACATCGCGTAGTTTTAGGGCAAAGTAGTTTATAATCCCGCACCTCCTTTCAACTACCTGGAGCGCTAAGACTGTGCTTCCCATGGCTAATCAGGTGACCAAGCCACCTGTATACGGCTTCAACCGACCATCAATCACTTTTCCTAGGAAAAGTCGCCTTTTAAGTTTACTATCTGTATCACCCACTTTACCATTTGCATCGCGCCCTCATTGGTGATCCCTTT
>APFE030044043.1:146820-161190 GCA_000404065.3 Pinus taeda | reverse complement strand
TGTAAGGGGCATTTAGGAACATGAAAAGAACTAAAAGAATTTTTTTCTCTGCTGTTTTAATTTTCAGTTGCAGATATTCCATCTCTTCATGGATTTTGTGATTGATGGTATCAGGTTATAGATAGTTTGTGTGCTATGGTGGGTATATGTTTTGACAGTCGCATTCTCCTCTGTAGATTGTTGGATGAATTTGCTATTGCATATGTTACGGATTGAATCTTCTTGTTTGGGCTTTTTGGACGAGTTTTTAATATTTATCTGATGTGTAATGAGTTTTGAACCCTAAGACCCAACTTAATATAATATAGTAACCTATTTTAGCATGGCCCCCAACTCAGCATTAACACAATACAATAATTCATTTTAACATGGATCCCCAACTCTGTATTAATAGGGGTAACGTCGGGGTTCCAAGTTTGCATCAACATGATACAGTAACTCACTATAAAATGGGAAGGGCTGGAAATTTGATCACTTGCCTTCATCTATATATGGCTTAAGCTGAATCATATATTGTTTGTTGTATATTAAGCACAAAACATGTTCTCACCCCAGTTTGGGCATAAGAAAAGACAATTTTAAACCCTCTAGATATGAGCAGGCCCTGAAGTTTGGTAGGCTCAAGATCTTACATATATCAGGGTCCCAACTAGATAGATATGGGAGATTGTGTAATTTGTTCCCTTATAAAATATTTTTAGAAAATGTAAACGTGATACCTTTCATTTTTAGTTGTAAAATTTGTAGATTCCTGATATTTAGATATGTGAGACATGATTATACATAGCTTACAATAGATATTGATGTCAGACGAAAAGTAGTTGTGTTTTCTCCCCATGCAAATTTAGTTGCATTTTCTCCCATGCAAATTTTTAATTTTTTTCATGTTCTGTATTAATTATTTTTCAATTTTGGTTCAAAATTGGGCTGGATGAATGAAAATTAAAAGGGAAAATGTGTTCCAGCATGAAATTTTACTTATTTTCTTGAAGGATTTGATGTATAACCTTGAGTGGTTTTTTCCCAATGATATTTGCTTGGACATATTTTTTTGATTCATTGCCATATTTCTGACTGTTTGATTAAACCATTTAATATTGCAATTTCTAATATCTTTGTTTCATAGAAATCTTTAATCTTGTGGCTCGGCATCAGCTGTAGTTTTCATTGATTTTGATTCATTGCCATATTTCTGACTGTTTGATTAAACCATTTACTATTGCAATTTTTGATATCTTTGTTTCATAGAAATGTTTAATCTTGTGGGTCGGGAGTAGCTGTAGTTTTCATTGATTTAAACATTGAAAGCATAGTTCTGTAGTGCTTTTATAATATTCCATTTGGTAAGGTTTAGTTAATCCAGTCAAATCTTTTATGTTTTGGTGTTTTTTTGTTATATTTTTTTGTTTAATTCATTGAAATTTAATAAGAAAGAGTTAGAATCACAAGTTTGAGTTGTAAAATCTACATAATCTAAATTTGCATAATCCAGATGTGTGAGTAGAAGGAATTTTCATAGTACTAATCTATTTATCTATTCAAAAAAATATTTTAAATAATACAAAATCATAATCTTACCGAAAATTATGACCCCAAATAAAAAAATCCAAAACACAAAATAATTAAATTGCACTTAATTAAAATGATTTTCAAACCTGTGTACAATGTTAACAGAGTTAGGGATTGTTCCTTAATCTTATTTTTGAAGGAAAAAGGTCTTTAAACCTTTGTGCAATGTTAACACAATTCAGTTTTGTAGATCTTGATTTCTTAGGCCTCTATGTCAAAGTAAATTTGTCTGTAGTGTAAACAGAGAAGGCTCATATATAGGGTCATTTTATATACAGGGATTATCCACTGCACTTCATGCCTTCGCAGACCAACCCTTCCTGCTAGCTGTAGTACCAATACGAGTCTTGAGACAGATCTGTCGTGCATGAGATGTTGTCCTTTGACAGCAAAATCAATGTAAACATGGTTTTTATGGTATGCAAAATGATACAGGAGTCTCACTGGTTCACGGGCAATCCTCACAACCAAAAACAAAATTTGTTTCCAGTTAAGATATTGATAGATTCTTCACTGATCTTAACTGAGCTCAGAATTTATGTTGTGATCAGGATTCAGTTATAGAGATCATACCCTGTATAGAATTCTGGTTTTGTAAAACACTTCCAGGGCTTGCATCACATTTTGAATTGGATTACATTCTGTCAACAATTGCGATTTGTAAACTTTACTGTTCGGTTGACAATTCACATGTCTGATAATCATTACCATGGAGGAAGATAAATGGTCCCAGATTCATGCCGGGACCTCTCAAGGGAATAATATCAACTCCAACACTTTGTATTACTGAAAGTCACTAGACTCTGATAACCATTACCTTGGAAAAAGAGAACATTCTAGGATTCATGTTGGGACCTCACAAAGCAATAAGTCATTGAAGTGGAGGTTGGATTCACAATCACCGCATGTTACCTTCGTAAAAAATGCCTAAGTTAATTTGGGCTGCCAGGATTTGTAATACATTTTTATTTGGGAATTGAAATGGGTCAAAATGGAATCAAAGTCTAAATCACTGATTCACATTTGTTGGAGAATGATAATATAGAAGTCAAATTGCCAACTACCACTGGAAGCTCATAAATAGCATCGAAGGTGTTTTGTCTGGAGGATTAATAGAAGTCAAACTGCCAACCAACACTGGAAGCTCATGTATTGCATCAAAGGTGGCTTATTTAACTGTTGAATGCCTTCTTAACGTTCCAAAGTTTTCTACAGTTTCAATAGTTCCTAAAGTATAGTTTGCCATAAATTAGAAAGGAAACATGTCTTACTGGCTCTTGGGCATATGTTGTGTAGTGGCATTATGGCATCGTCTGTGTTGTTCAAGTTTCTGCTGTGTAAATAATTGACTTGCTTCCAGATTTTTTGTGCACTGACTATTGCAGCCTATAGATGCACCATAAAACAAGTTACAACAAATATAAAGCAGAAGAGTGTTTTTCCTTAACACAACTGCTATGTAAACATCCAGCCAAAAAACCATGCCAAGCCCCAGACATCCATACAAGTTGAAAAGAAATAGGGCTTTTTGATAACATAGTCACAGTAAAGCTCAAGGAAAAAAATACTACCATATATTTCTAGATTTTCAGTCAATACATCGTAATATAAAATTTAGGCTTCAACAAATAATTTGGGCCTTGGATCTTCAGAAAATACACTCTAAGCTTATTTATCCAACTTCGTTTTTTTCTTGAATCAGGTGGCAGTGACACTAAGCTACATTGAGTTAACAGCAACAAAATTTTACATTGAGTAACACACGTTCCAAGTTAGCCCAAGGCCTTGTGCAGCAATTATCCCCGAATTACCCCTTTCTAACAGGAGGCAAACAAATAATCATGTTTATCAAGGATAGCTAATGTGGGAAATACATCAACTAAAACATGCAGGATAAATATAATGAATGTTAGATTTTTTTGTTAATCTTCACGTATCCTCTGGACCTGCATCTCGTAGAAAGCAAGGTTTTGTCTTACTATCTATGTAAGGACAGCTGAATAGTACTTTAGGAAGGTCAACTGACCCTTACTTTATGAATAGCCCTTTAGGAAGAAAAAATCATTTTAGCCTTTATCTATAGAGAAGTATTGAATACATTTAATTAAATAATAAAAAAATATATAATGAGGCAACAAAAATTGTCACAAGAAAAGACAGATAGAGGAGAATGCAACAGAGAAGACAACATGATAATCATGCAACAACTTGAATAGATAAATTGTACTCACACTCTATAAGTGTGGGAGAATTCTAGATAATGTAAGGTTGACTCATGCATTTTATTTCCAAAGCACTGCAATTCTCTATCGTATATTTTTCTCTCTAATATTTGTCCACTGTGAATACATCATTCTTTCTGCTAAAATTAAAATATTTCAGTGGATGGTATGTCTTTTATTTGTTGTACATTCATGCCTTAATCAATAAATTTGATTCCAATTGCTGAGCACTCTAGTGTTGCGAACACAAGCTCAATATCTCTCTTTGATCACTGGAATTTTTTCCAATATTTGATACCAAAGCTAATGGTTTGTTCATAAGGAAGGCCAGACTTTAATTTTTAGGTTGGTTACCTATTTGAAAAAGAACAAGAAATACAACAAACACCGATGCAAATTAGAGGTCTCAAAGTACACCAGAACCATGGCTGTAGCTAGCTTGACTTTCTTCTTTGTCTAAAACAGATCTGGTTGTAAAATTTAACAGCATGGGATTTCATCTGGAAGCTGCAAATGCGAATTCCATTATGGAACAAGATCATTTAGCATTCTGGAAGAAGATGAAGTAAAACATACCATATGAACTGCTAGAATCAACAAATGGGAAACTAATAATCACAAGACTCTTACTTGTAGCATTTTGAGCATTAATGATCAAATGACTCACATCAGCAGTGCCAAAACACCAAAAGAAAAATGCACCAAAAGAAAAAGGGGGCACACTTGTGTGAAAATAAAGCTATAACTGTGAGATTTGTCTGAGGGAACTTCACCAAATAAAGAGGAGGCTCCTAATATGTAGCCAAACACAACAATCAATTGAAATTCAAGTTGTTTAACATTTATGAATATCAAGTTGTCATCCTAAGATATAACTGAGGAAGTTTTCACAAATAAAGATGACAACATAAGATGTGGCCAACAACATCAATCACTTCAAAAAATTGTTAGAGATGCTAGCACCTGTTGAGGCACCAATTCAAAATGTACATGCAGTCATCGCCTTGCTTGCATTACTAGCCTAATCTTATGACAGTCTGGTCATTTCATTTGACATAGAGCCCAGATCGCCATAATAATGCAAGAGAAGACATGAAAGAAATATTCAAGGTTGATAACAAAAAACATAGTTTTCTTTCAGCAAGTAGGAACAAGAAGTTCGAGAAAAAGGTTGTTGATCTGACAAGAAAATGAGATTAACTTGCAATTATATTTTTTGTTGCTAAAATAGCCAGGTATAATTCATTTATTGCAGAAAGCAATGGCACCACATCAAAGGAGCATTGGAAAATGTTTTCAGTTGAAAAGGAGGATAAAGAAAATGTGGCAACATACTTCAGGTAGTCTGAGCCTACTACTTACATCAATGCTCCACCGGTTGGTGCCCTTGCATTTTTCCGTGGTCATCCTTCCTAGCAAGCATGTAAAAATTAATGTGCACCAAATTCCTCTCACAGAATTGAATATATTTGTACTCAAAATATCACCCCAATGAAAAGCCCAAATAAACTATGCACCTGGCAAAGTGCACAAGCAGGCACAGTGGATGTAGGAAGCTTGCAATGGCGGTGGTTTAGGATTATTTGATTTTCATGGCCTCCATGGCTAAGTGGGTAGTACACAATCAAGCACACTGGATGCAGGAGCTTGAGTTTGCAATTGTAATGGCGGTGGTTTATTGTATTTTTTCTAACTAAAAAAATTGTGTTTGGAGCCGTTTTCAGATATATATAATTTTGCTTGAGATTGGACCGCGTTTGGAGCAATTTTCAGATATATATAATTTTGTTTGGGATTAGACCTCCCTACTTAAATATTAACCATTAAACCACGTCCTAAAAACTATTGAAGATGTCTGAATGGCTAAGTGGATCGTTATAAATCTGGTAATTGATTACGATGCAATGGGAAAACACCTTCAGCGTCGCTCAAACCTGCGCCCAAATGGAGACCTTGAATATATTTGTTTCGCCAGACGCTGGGAGCTGCCAATGCAGACAATTTATAGCAGCACGGGGTGGGATTCGTATGCATGGGCCTTTCGGGTGCCCGCCAAAATGGTGGATGTCATTGTTCACAGAGTATAATTTACCTTACGCCTAGGGAACAACCTGCCGGGATTCGGCACCGTGAGCGGACCTACGAGGTGAGCAAGCACCGTGAACAGGAGAAATGAATGCTCGAGAGGACCTGTTTCGGTTGTGCGAATGGAGCAAATGAATGTTTGGTGCGAGGGATTGTTTGAAATTGCGCGGGTGTTGGTTGCTAGCATAGCGGGCGCCAGCTCGGAGGTGGTGGGGCAAAGAAGCGTTAATTAGTGTTATATGTTATCGATTGCTTTACATAGTGTTATATATTATTGATTGCTTTACATAGTGTTATATGTTGTCTATTGTTTTTCTTTGCAATGTCTGGTGCAAATGCTAGTTTTACACTATTTTGTAGTATATGTTTGACCAATTTTATTATGTCCTTTTATTCATTGATTATCTTTAAAATGGCTCTTTCATGTTACAAATTTATAAGTTTATTTATTTCCCCTTTGTAGACTGCCACTCGATTTATCCGGCGTAGGTACACATGGGTAGGCAATTATGGAAAAGCGTTTTTATATCCATGAGGAGACAAATAAAGATATGTAACGACAATATTAGGCAATTGGGCAAAATAATATCTCTGTTCTTCTTTGTAATGAAGATTTTAAATGTTTTGTTTTAGTTTTTGATTTATTTTTTGGCTTGATATAATATGTATTTTTTTGCTTTTTAGTGGATGGTTGAGATTAAATTTTAGTTCCACTAGATTGTTACCATTCGATTGTTGATTTTTGAAACACAAATCCTTACCTCTTGGAAAAGGTTCATTCATTAAATATTATAATGCATCTAAACACCATTTTAGTCACCATTTTGTTTCTAGGTTCATATGTTATCGCAACCAAAACTTACGATATTGTTAGACTCCCATCCAAAAGCCACATGTCATTTCATATTAACTGTTGGAGTTTTTAAATGTATTGTCATTGCAAAATCCCAATAGCCCGATATTGTCGGACCCGATGTCATACATTCCAATAAATCATACTATCAGATCTATTCAACTATCGTGATTTTTGTGTTTACATGGGGTAGCTCAAGCGGCAATGGCCGTGGAAATGAAGTCTCACCGAACCGGAAGTCTTGGGTTCAAATCTTGGGCTACCCTTCCCCCATTGACGGGTACTTAATGGACATGTAAATTGGAGAGTCCCGCCCCAGCCTACAAAAAAAAAAACTATCGAGATTTTTGTAACAAATGCACTTGGAAGTTCCGATAAGGTCTGAACCCGATTTGTTTCAAAGTTCTTATACATACAAATCACAACGAAATCAAATTTCTCTTAATTATTACTTCTTCATGTTCCCCCTATAATGTCAAACCTCACATTATAAATACAAGTAATTTCATTATATTTTGTTTTCTCATTTTCCTTAAGCATTATTTTTAAAATTAAAAAATTTTAAATGCTACACATTCCTATTAGTTTTATTAAAGTCTTTATCTTTATGAGTTATTGATGGCTTTCTTATTTCAGTGATCACGTGGGTTTTTGGGTAAGCTAATCCGTCAGATCAAAGCAACTAAACAATTTTTTGAGTACTAAAAATTTGTGTGACATCTACATCTTGAAGTCAGATTTTGGCAGATATGGAGAATAAGTGTACCTGTGCAAAATGGAGGGATTTGAGCCAAATCTTCTTAAAATAAGAAAACTAATTTGTATTAAATTATATTTACATAAAATGATCATGTGGGAATTTCAGATCTAAAACATCCATTAAATTTAAGGTTTTGTAATTTTAATATCAGTTTTGTAATTTTAATGTCAGTTGTGATTATTTTATCACAAAAAAAGTTATTGAAGTCACTAAAATTAAGCATCCATCAAAGTTTTGTAATTTTAATACCAGTTTGGGTTACTTTATCATAAATGCCATTAATTTTTTTAACTCTATGATGAAGGGCAAATCACCCTGTAATTTTATGATTGAAATTCATCCCTTAAAATAATGATTAACATTTACTAAATTTGGAAATCGATTTATTGAATTTAAAAATATAAAGATTTACTATAACTATCTTCTTTTTTTTTTTTTTTTTTTTTTTTTTTTTTTTTTATTTATTTAAAAAATGAACTTTAGTGTTTGACAAACATTTTAAAAATTACCATAATTAGAATTATCTGCTCCAAACACATCTTAAAAAAATACATGACTCATTGCCTCGTGGGTTCTCTGCAATTTCCTTCTCCATGTCGAGTATATTTCACGCCACTGGCATGTATAAACCTTCTTGGCTACATAATTCTAATGAATATTTCTAGAGGCAAATTAATGATGCATTGAGGTCAGATTCACAGATATATTTTGGTTTCATCTTCTTATATGACGTGGACAGATATATAGATCAAGCGTATACTCTGTAAAGTGTACTGCTTTTTACGCAACAAAATGGTAGATTTTTTTTCAATCTGAATCATCTAATGAATCAGGAAATTGAGACAAGTAGAATCATATATACAATAACTTTCCTTTAGCCGCTAGAAGTTAACAAAATTTATGTTCCAAATGGCATTAATAATGTCTACCAAATTTGGACCACAAGAAAATTTCCAAATTTTTTAAACAGGCACCTAGACACTTGGAAGTTTATCAACAATTTGTAGATACAACTTTTGCGACTTTACAATTTGTTTATACATATATATACGCCGAATATACAACCTTTGCTTTTTGAATCAAAATTAGTAAGCAAATAAAGTGGCTTTTGAACTCGTTTACAACTTTGTTTAAAGGCCTGGAAATTATGAAATGACAACTAATGATTGAATATATCACTGTCTCATCTAAGTAAAATGCATAATGCTTGAAATTTCTTACATAAACTACGCTTGCATGCCAATTGAAGTGTTGCGCATGTTTCTACATGGTTGTGCAAAATTTTAATTGCATTTGAAAAGACTTGAAAGGTTCGTTTTCGTCCTCAGATGCACCTCTGGTGTTTAAGGTTGAGCAGGTTAATTGTTCTAGATTCCCGCCCGTCTTCCACTATTTTGTATCCAAATTTAGTTTCAACAATCTCATCTTCCATTCCTTCCTTAAAATTATTCTTGTGCTTACATTGTGCTAATTTCCATCCTACATTGTCGTGACCTCACAGGAACCAAAGTCCATGGGGTTCTTGCCTCCCCAGTCAACGGTCACTTTCGTCACAAGCCTCCCTCCAATGTGCACCCGCTCCAACCTCGTCTCTACTATTCCCATAAGATCCATTCCCCACATTTCTTCAACCATGGACACAAAGGTTTCTGTGTTGTAATTCAACATTCGACAGGGATCGACCGAATTGCAAAGTACGAGTTGGAGTAGATGGTGGTGCCATTTGTAGTTGAATGAGATAGATAGCAGAAAAAGTGATGCAGTTCTTTCCCCAGTGAGGTGTGCCCCCATACTTGAGCAGGCCCATTTGTTATATTTCCTCCAATACATCTTCATCCAGCCTAAGAATCTTTGGGTATGTCCTCTCTCCGAAATATATTCCAAAGAGTGCCTCAAAAGTTAGAGCTTTCGTTTCCCATCTCCCCTGAAACCTGTGGCATCCCATCTTTTCTTTTGTATTTTTCTCTCAATTTATCCATTTGCTTTTGTTGGAAATCTAAGAAGTTCTTGGAAGCATTGGAAGGTGCAGAGGTAATACATATCGTAGATTATGAAATCGACTGGGGGGTCAGTGGGCATTGTTTGTTCAAGAACTCAATGTCAAACTCGACGGCGCTCCACCTGTCTGCATCATCGCGCTCGGCTCCTCAACCTCCTCGTCCCTGGAGCTCCATCTGACTAAAGGAAGTCTATGAGCTCCATCTGACTAAAGGAAGTCTATGAAATTTAGCCAAGCAGCTCAATGTACCCTTCGAATTGGAACTCCTACATATCGACCACATTGAATCCCTGATGCTCCGTGAGCAGGAGGCCGTGGCGGTTAATCTTTCACTATTGCCTTCTTCTTTCAGTTCCCCGGACTTGATCTCGTGACTTCTCTGCGTTGTCAAGAACCTCGCGCCTAGGGCCTTGGTGGTAGACAGTGGTGGACATTGAAACCACCGCCACTGCCACAACCACTTTCGTTGCCTCTTTGGTTCACCATTTAATGGAAGTGTTGAAATTTTACTCCTTCCTGTTCAATTCCCCGGATGATGTGAACATCAACATGGGCGCCGTGCGTAAGATTGAGAAGTACCTGCTAGCCCCGAAGATCAACACCACCATTTCCTCCACCGCAGATATTCCATGAAAGACCTTGTTTGTTGCCATCGGCTACTCCCCTATTACGCCCCCAATTATTTTTTCCTGAATTGGGATACTTGCGATAGATGGTATTAGAGTAGAACGACAACAAGATGTAGAGACCAAGCATGTATGTAGTTTGGAATTTTGGGAAAGAAATATGTGATACATAGTTTGGGGTTTCTTGACTTGGAATTTCATGGCAAAACTATCCAAGCGTTGGTGGACACGGGTGCCACACACAACTTCATGACGACAAGATTGGAAAAATAAGTTGGGTTGCATATTGTTCCATCTAATGTGGAAGTCAAGGCAGTGAACTCGAATGCTAGAGTGTCAGGATTAGCAAGTGAAGTGCTAACTCAAATTGGAGACTGGAAAGGTTGATTGGACTTCACGGTGACGGAGATGGATGACTTTGACATGATATTAGGGCAAGATTTTCTGAAGGGAAATAAGGTGATTATTGTCTCGTTTTGCAATGAGGTTATTTAGATTGGAGGCTCACGAACTTGGACTTTGCCTACTCATAAGAAAGGGAAGGAAGTTATGGTGCAACACGTTTCTGCACTAATCTTGAAGAAAGAAATGCGGGAGTCAGATGTTGCTTATGCAACATTCATCAGGGAAGTTGATAACGATGATGGAGTGGGGACACCTGTTCCAGCTGAGATTTTCGATGTATTGGGAAAATATGCAGATTTGATGCCCGATGAGCTACCGAAAGCACTTCCATTGAGGCGTGTAGTGGACCATAGCATTGAGCTAGAGCTAGGGAAACAACATCCGACAAAAGCTCTTGATTGATTATCAGGGCTGGAATTGGAAGAATTGAAATGACAGTTGAAGGATTTGGTTGATGTAGGTTTCATAAGACCCTCAACATCCCCATATGGATCTCCAGTATTGTTCCAACGAAAGAAGGATATGAATGAGCTATGGATGTGCCGTGATTATCGTGCTCTTAACAAGAAAACGATAAGGAATAGGTATCCTTTGTCATTAGCTACAGATTGCTTCGACAAGCTTGCGAAATCTCGAATGTTTTCCTAGCTAGACTTGAGGCATGGGTACTATCAGGTACAGATAGCGGAAGGAGATGAGAGAAAACTGCACTTGTGACAAGGTATGGAAGTTTTGAGTTCCTTGTTATGCCTTTCGGGTTCTGTAATGCTCTTGCTACATTTTTCAATTTGATGAACGATGTATTACGTCCATATTTAGATTCGTTCGTAGTAGTATACTTGGACGATATCATGATATATAGTGATAACATGGAGGATCATAAGAAACACTTGGCCTTGGTGTTTGAGGCACTAAATAAAAATTAGTGTACTTGAAGTAGTCGAAGTGTATGTTTTCTCAGACTTAGATTTCATTCATTGGACACATCGTAGGCCAAGGGCACATACAGATGGATTCGAGCAGGGTGAAGGCGATAGAGGATTGGGTCAAACTAGAGAATGTCCATGATATGAAGGTGTCTTTGGGGTTGACCAACTACCAACAGAAGTTTGTAGAGGGGTATTCCAAAGTGACATCGTCAATGACATACCTTTTGAAGAAGGATAAGCGATGGAATTGGATGGAGAAGTGTCGTATAATATTTGAAGACTTGAAGAAGAGGATGGTTACAATACTGATACTGAAGCTATGAAATTCAAGAGACCGTTTGAGGTACACACAGTTGCTTCAGATTTTGCGATAGGAGGATTTCTTATGTAGGATGGGCAGCTGGTGGCGTATGAGAGTCGGAAGTTGCAGGATAGGGAACGTCGATATCCGGTTCATGAGAAAGAGATGACTGCGATCATCCACTGTTTACAGGTATGGAGACATTATTTGATTGGGAAGCCTTTATTGTTAATATTGACAATGTTTCCACGATATTTTGCATCACAACCAATGCTGTCAGCTAAGCAAGCTTGTTGGCAAGACTTCTTGGCAAAGTTTGACATGACTATTGAGTATAGATAAGGTAGACTCAATGCAATTGTAGATGCCCTCAGCAGGAAGGGACAGTTAGCTGCACTTGAGGAGGAAGAAGACTGGGCAGAACGAAGTAGGAGTTGAGTATAGATGACTGATGAGATGTAGAATAGGCTTCAGGAAAGCATTGAGATAGATACTCAAGCACAGAGCATTGTGAAGCAAGTGAAGGAAGGAAAGACACAAAGATTTTTTCTACGAGATGGACTCTTGTTCTTTGGGAACTGATTATACATTCCAAAGTCATCGGGACTTAGGAGACACTTTTTAAAGGAGTGCCATGATTCTCCATGGGCTGGCCACCCAGGGTGACATCATTCTTTGGCATTGTTGGAGAAAGGGTTTTTTTGGGAGAAGATGCAGGAGGATGTAGAGGAGTATGTGCATAATTGAATTATTTGTCAGGAGGACAAATCAGATAACTAGAGGCAGGGAGGATTGTTGCAGCGTTTACCGATTCCAAACAGACCATGGATGAGTGTTTCGATGGACTTCATCACTCAGTTACCGCAGGTACATGGGTATAACAGGATTATGGTCATGGTCGATCATTTTTCCAAGTATGTCATCTTCATTCCAATTAAGATACCATGTGGAGCCAAGAAGGATGTTGAGTTGTTCTTCAAACATGTTGAGAAGTATTGGGGAATGCCATTGAGTATCGTATCAGATCGAGATCCACGTTTTACAAGTAGATTTTGGACCACTTTGTTCAAGTTGGTTGGGACAGAGTTGCTGCAAAGTTCGAGTTGCCATCCACAAATAGATGGGCAGAGTGAACATATTAAAGCACTCTTGGAGGACTACTTGAGACATTATGTGACCACTGATCAAAATAATTGGCTTGAACTCTTAGATGTGGTTCAGTTTAGCTACAATATACATAAGAGTTCTGCAACCAAGTATAGTCCATTTGAGTTGGTAAATGGATAGGTGCCAGTTTCTCTACACACCTTGTTATTGAGAGGTTTTTTGAGGAGTCCACATGTGAAGAGATTCATGACAGCATGGGAGGAGACCTTGGAGTTGGCATGGGTGCACTTGCATGAAGTTGCAAGGAGAATGAAGAAATGGGTAGATAAGCATAGACGGGACACACACCTCAATGTTGGGGATATGGCTTTTCTCAGGATCACCGAAGATCAGTTTCAAAAACCGAAAGGGACTACAAGATATTTGATGAGGAAGTATGAAGGGCCATTTCGAGTAAAGAAGCAGATTGGAGAAGTTGCATATGAGTTGAAACTTCTGAATCACATGCATATAAAACATCCTGTGTTCCATACGAGTCATATCAAGAGATGTCGACTTTATGCACATCATCCAGACAAGGCAGAACCACCGAGGGGACTAGCCATGATTGTGGACAGGCCACACCTTGTTCTAGAAAATATTTTGGATCTTCAGGCTATGTGTGTTGGGAGTACTACGCGACGGGAGTTCTTTGTTAAATGGAAGAATGCACCGGAGTAGAGTAGCTGGGAGACAGAGGATTTGTTGTGGAGATGGAAGAAAGAGATTGCTGAGTACGACGAAGAGTTGAGGAAAGTAGTCGGATTGTCGAGGATGATAATGACTTCTGGTGGGGGAGGATGTTAGGCCCCCAAGTCACCGTCGCACTTGGGCGAGTCGGGCACCCACACTAGGCGCATTTAATCGACGAGTTAGCAGACAAGTCATCAGGGCGTGTTTAACTGACGAGCTGGGTGAGTACGCACATAACTGACGAGTTGGTTGGGCGCACTTAGCCAACAAGTCATGGAGACACATTTAACTCACGAGCCAGGGTAAATGCACTTAACCGATTATTTGAGAGGTGACAACACGAAGAAACAACTAAGTGTTGGGCACACACGACACTTCAGTTTATAGGCATATGAGTTGGAGGGCGACGAGTTGGGCACACCACCGAGGTCGATGTGTTAGCCGATGTATTAGATTTATGAGTTGGAGTGAAAGCAAGTTGGCTGGACCAAGCCAATCCCCCTCCCCATATCCAAGAGCTCGTATAAGTATGCGGAGGGCGAGAGTGGAAGGAGCATCAGGCAACCTCAACCACAGAGCTACATCGTATTCAGGTTAGTGGAAGAGCAGAACCGAGCCATACGAGATGAGCCCACAGGTCGGGTAGAAGTAACACGAGACAACGCAGAGGTAAGGGCGCGGGTGACCATAGCCGGTGGGTCAACCCGACGAGACACTTGGGCGTGACAACACAGTAGTGCATCCAACATGGAAAGTAAGTGTCGAGAGGGGGGGGGGGGGGG